>JASANE010017648.1:0-62453 GCA_030248225.1 Trileptium ribeirensis
CTAAATTTTGATGTTTCAATGGGGAACTAGGGAGAAGCAGTCGAGTTCCGTTGAGATTCCCTATTTTGCTGCCAACTCGAGGCTCTTTCCTATTTTTTCTAGATTTGTGCCTTCACCCTAATCGAACTTCTTGAGTACCTAAGTGGGCTCGTCCCAAATACATAATTATGGTACACAATGATGAACTTGATGAACTTGATGAACACAATGATGAACTTGATACACAATTATGATATACCCGTACAATGGTACAAAATCATATCAGTAGCAACAGTAGATCAATGACAAGGTAAATAAATTAAAATAGCAAAACAATTGTCGATAACCATGGCACCATGCAACCCATGAAAATCTACCTCACTTAAACTATGCCTGGTTCCATTTGAGGTGCGTTTGAGTAAATTTCCCGTCGAAATCATGTCAGAGACACGTAACGGGCCGGAACGGGCCTGTTACATATGCACGGTTTTTATTATGGTGTAACAGATTTTTTCTTTTTGCTGCTGCAGAGCAAATGTAATTCGCCGTTCGCTCTTGCTTTTAACAGTGTGAGTGCGTGGGAACAATTTATTCTTTGTTCATGATTCATTGTTTCCACAGGAATCGACTGTTCGTTACTGTGGTGTTGTTGGCTTTTCACAACTCTTGGGTTGGATACCCACGGAAACATACGTAAGGTATCAACCTCCCACGTGGCCGCGGAAGGTTAGGTCAGGGAATAACCAAAAATTTCGCCCCAACAGTTTAATGAGTCATAAAAATTTGCCGTTTGACATTTATCCACACTGGATCTTTCCTTCCGTTAGATCCTGGATGCCCACTGTTGTTGCTGTTGCGGTGCAATATTTCAGGTACGGCATCGGGTTGACAGTTCCGCTCCGATTACAAACACACATGATAAGTGAATTCTCATATTAGGCCGAAAAGAGGATTTTGAAAATGATATATATTTTTCACGGTGGTTTGTTATGTGACATGAATCAGCATGTATCCGGTCTACTCACTGTCACGTGAGTTCATACTCTTGTTGTCGAATAGCCCAAATTCAAGATTTTAAATTTTCAAAGTAATGCCACAAAGGGTCAATGTAACGTTTAGGGACGGAAATGAAATGCATGCTATGCCGTTCTCGATATACTAAACATAAACCTTAGCTATGGTTTCAATATTACCTATGTACTAAGCCTAAGTGTAAGTCGGGGGTTGCCGCCCCCAACCCTCCGCTATAAGCTGTTCTTTTTTTCTAACGTTATAACGTCCTGCCCCTAAAGGTGACATGGGCCCCACAAAGTATATGCATATTTTTTCTTTCTACAATAGACATTGTATCCAATATGATTTCTTTATATATATCTTCGATAAACCTAGCACTCTTGTATTGACGATTGATGTTTTATGTTATGTTATTGATTGTATTGACGTCATGACGGAACATAGTAATCACGAATTCGCTGTTTGAAATTTTATCACGTGAACTTCAAGAGCTAAAGCTAAATTTTAGAATTTTCTGAACAAACACGATCGACGGCTGTTTGCATTACATATTTTGTTTTGAAAAAATACTGGGTATGTACGTATATTCATTTCGTTCGGGAAAATACCAATTCTGAAAAAAATCATTAATTTTTAGGCATACTCTGCAAAATATTGGCGCTCCCTGGATTTGTGCCTATGTGCAGGGGAACGCTAATTGTGTAACGGGTATAATTGTTGATGATTTTGTTTGCAATAATTCGATTATTTACCATCACAACCGATAAATATTGATAGCCGCACTATCGATGTGCCTCCCTGGGCGTACTATGCCTCAATTGTCATTTCCTGCTCGAAAATTAGTAATTGTTTTCACATCACTGTAGAAAAGTTTAATTTTAACTCAGCTGCGGTTCGCGAACAATCCACACACACACATATTTTGCGTCAAATATTTGCTATTTTTCCAATAATTTATGTCAATTTTTACTGCTTTTTTGTCTATTTTTCCCACCAAAATTTTGCCTAAATTTTACTCATTTTTCCAAAATGTTTAAATTTGCGAAACCCCTCGGGGGATCAGATACTCAAAGAGATAATTTTTCCTCTTCTCCTCATGAGAATCCAAAATGTATCACATTAAAATTCTCGCCTCACGTGTTATAGAGTATATACATTTATTTTTCAAACTATATAGCGATTTTTGTAATAAATGAACTATCAGTTAAAGATTAGAAGTATCATTCACGGTAATCAGGTGCCGCCTCGCCCCGTAGACCGGGCTTGATTCGGCCGGGATGAGCTGAAAATTTTCGCTTCGTTCTCACCTCAATAAAGATCGAATGATTAGTACACGGATAGTAAGTAATCTTGGTATGTTTCAAGAATTTCTTGTTGGGCACATTTTATATATGCGTTTTAATCTTTATATCACCTGTATCTTTTATTTTGAGCTTGGCTACATCCCATTTCCAACGGTACGCGCTGGGCCATAAATTTGAGCGCTCCGGGTCGGACCCACCTCGATTTCTAACGGGCCGGGCCAAATTATTTCGGCCCATTGGGCCATAAGATTGATATATGGCATAGAATGTGGCGTAACGGGAACACAAATCAAATCGGTTCGGATCGAACGTAACATAAACTACACTAGTAATAAATTTATATTTAGCTGTAAAGTTCAAGAAATCCTTGCGTTGCTTAGTCACAGAAAGAAACAACCGCAGAAGCAGCCATGAAAAACGTGTTAAGACATGGACTAAAACAGCAGGACTATATGAATATGCTCTATGTGATACTGACAGCTCAAACGACTCGTGTGAACTATAGCTGTTTTAAAATAATAATGTTTATGGTAACATTTTCTTTATTGCTTGAATGGTTACTTGAATTTTTTAGTATTCAACAATAAATCAATTGGTTTTTGAGCGTATATTACTAGATCGTTTAATATACGAAATACAGTTTGTAATAGATTCGCAAAATGCCAACGTATAGTTTTACTATATTGGAATCACAGCACGAATATGATATGCCGTATACCTAATAAGCGGTGACAAATGCATTGGGAAGTAACCAACAGCAAGGTGCAATGCATGTGCATGGTGATCATTTAAATGTCGCATGTGATCGGACTGCTTGGTTAGGAATTCGGTTGTTCCTCGACTTCGGCCAAGTCAAATTTTATATAAGACATAATGTTAGTAACAATGTGGAAGCTATATTTCTATTGTATGAAAAAGCTATAAAACAGTTGCAAAATCAAAAAATCTGTAATATTGAAGGTAATTGCAACTGCTTCAAGCACCTGGAACGATGGTCACAAATATATTACTTAGCTTCATCGCACGAGTTTTTGTCAATATTTTTACTTTTTTACTAGCGAACATGCTGTTAGAGACATTTTCGATATTTTATGGTGTCCCCACACTTCAAAGATTTTTATATGGTGTCTTGGACACCGTCAGTAAAATTTTTTATATGGTGTCTTGGACACAGTCAGTAAATTTTATATATAGTGTCTTGGACACCGTCAGTAAAAAGCAGTAGGTAGGTTTAGACACTATACCTAAGTTGATGGTGTCTCATACACCATCTGTGTTATTATATAGTGTAGGTATACACTGTATACCACTGGATGGTATGGTCTAGACCATAGGGGGACAAAACTTTCACATGGGGGGTCCTTTATAACGTAAACGCTGCATTATTTCACGTTAATTAGCAACTCATACACAATATGCATAAGGGGTCGTTGTCCAGATTAAATACTGACCGAGACAGGGCTATGACACGCTGTTACTGAATAAAAGAATTAGACCAGAGGAAAACTCGCATAAAACTATTCAGGTGAGTGTACTCGTAACCAACGTGATAGTAACGCTAGGGATGTCGGTACATTGATAACACCTCGCAGTCCTACCAATATTTTGCAACGGGATGAACCACTCTCGCCACGCTTTAAAATATCACGCACACTCCATAAGAAACCAATTAACGAAACTTCTACAGCATTTAGGCGTCATCTCTTCGAATCGGCAGCCAACAACTTGTACATGGCAACATTATAAAAACAAATACCGTACCATTACACGCTGGATAATGCACCACGATGTATATTAAAACCGGCTAGCTACCAACCTCTCAAAACGATTCTGTCAAGACCATCCAAATTGACATAGCTCCCATTTTGATTCGCAATTCTCTTATCAACATCTGAGAACTATTTCCGAAACCAAATGCTAACCATCAAAGAGGTCATGCGGGAAAGAAAAACCATATGTGAAAGCTATAGCATAACCCTTTTTGCAACTCAGTCATTAGATTCGGATTGAGTCCAGAACGTAGCTAACATTAATAATAAAAAACGAATTTGTCAGCCTCCACACACACAACCGCTCGAGAAAATAACGCGTTAGCGCCCTCCGTTCAAACGACACGTATGCCTACCGTATGAGAAAGCCCTAACTTAGCTAAGTAATTAATACGAAAAAAAAACTAGAACTAATAACACTACATCATTCAACACATAATAATCCAAAATTCAGTACAAGAACAAGTAAGTAATTAGGAATAACAATATCGCTACATAGGCGCAACTAGCAGTACCCTGTACTGTATTAACAATACACGCGCTTGACGCGATAATAATATATACTTTATATATTTATTATATTTTGAAAAGGATTTTAAAGAAAATTTGAAATGAGAAAATGGGGTAGAAATGTAGGGTGTGGTTTGAGAAAAGTAGAGAGAGGGGGTGATGAAATTTTAATATGGTGAAAGGGGTAGGTAGGGGAGTTTGTGTTTTAAATTTGAGGAGTGGGGGTTAAGATTTTAGAAAATAGGAAATATTTGAAAAATGTGAAAAGTGGGGAAAAATAGAAATTTAAAGAAAGCTAGAATTTATAAAAAATAGAGGAATGGAAAAGGGGTGAAGTAGATATGTGAATAGGGGTGGTAAGGGAAAAAGGATATTAAAATTTGGGGGATAGGGGTTGAGTTTTGAGGGAATTGGGGATGTTTGGAAAATGGAGAAAAAGGGAAAAACGATATTTTGGAAAGGGTAAATTTATAGGAAATAAGAAGAAGGGGAAGAAGGGGGTTTAATACGTGGATGGGGGTAGTGATGTGAAAAGGATGTGAAAATTTTAGGGAGATTGGTGGAGGTTTGGATGAGAGGGAGGGGTTTGAATTTTGGTTGAGAAAGTAGGAGAAAGGAGAAAAATGGATTTTGGGTAGAATTTTAGGCGAATAGGGAATATGGGTTGGGAAATAGGGTGTTTAAGAGGAAAGAATAAGTTTTAGGAGTTTTTGGAGTATAAAATTTGGGGTTTTGAGATGTGGAGGGATATGGGTGAATTTTGATAAATTTATAAGTTTTAATATATTTTATATATTTATAGAAACTACATAGCTAGTAATACAGTTATATATAGTATATATAGTAGGAGATATATTAGTTTACGTACTCATACGCTCATATGCCATGCCGAGGGCGGCAGGGAATACCAGGGCGGCGTGGGGGCGGCCTTTGTTGAAAAGAAAAAGAAAAATTTGGTGAAGAAAAAGGTACCAGCCCCAACAGACGCGTTCTTAATATGTGCTAGTGGCCGAGTCGTGTCAGATAACTGAACTTGAACATACCTTCAGATAGTTTAGGAGCGCAAGTCTGGTAGACATTTTATCGCGCCCCCTTAGTTGCGTTTTAAACGTCTATGGTACGTGACATTGTTATAATATTAGACAGATCGTTCCAGGGCCGAACCACTCTGGATGAGAAAAAATTTCCGCGCGTTTGTTCGGCACTGTTGTACAAACAATTTGCGGTCATGTCCCCTTAGTTGTCGGTGGGGCATGTCGAAGAATTCGTCAACCGTCAGTACGGAGTTGCCACTGATGATCTTGTAAGCGTTCACGAGATCTACCGTCTCACGGCGTTGAGAAAGGCTCTATACGTTGTCCCCCTGGATGTCGCTTGCCAGACGGACAAATCGTCGTTGGATATTCTCAAGTTTATGAATGGCAGTGACGTATTGAGGTGCCCAAACGACAGTGGCGTATTCTAGTATGGGTCTAACCAATGCTTTGTACAAAGGGAGTGTGACCTTTACATAGCGCGATGCAATTGTTCGAGGGACTATTCCAATCCGCAAATTCGCATGTGTCTCAAGCATGTTGATGTGAGACGCAAACTTGAGGTCGCTAGACACTATTACGCTGAGGTCTTTAACTTGATCAGCTTTCTGGAGAACTGTATTCTCTAACCGGTAACGATACGGGATTGACTCTCTTAATCGGATAACATGGTATTTGCATGTGAAAGTAACCTGTGTTTAAAACTGTGGTAGAAATTTATCGGCAATCAAGTATAGAGCCGCGCGCGTAAATCGGCGGACTATGATTGCTCAACTATCTCAAATATTGTGTCACAGCCGACGAGTACTACTACCTCAATATTGTGCCTTAATATTTTATCTTGTTGCAATAAACCTTGTTCACTACGCGTTTGGTATATCAAGTATTTGGACAGGAGTGATCAACCAGAGCAGGAAGCAAGCTGCTGCGCAAAATATAGGGCACGAATACTGATCACACAAAAGAAGTACGCGCGCCGCACTAAACGTCCCACCGGCATACTATTGGCCACACCTTGGACCACACATCTTGTAGTCACGAATCCCGTCCCATTTTAATACCGATAGCGGTCATAAGGAAAAATACCCACCTACGTATCCCTACCCCAATCAATCCTACAAAATATAACATACAGTACGGTCGGGGGTTTTGGTAGGTTACGAAGGACTTTCTGGGTCCAAACCTCCCTCCAAAAATCATAATTTTCCATGGTCCAACTCAAAAACCCAAATTTATCACTAAATTATTTATTTACTAGTCCCTCTTTTTGCAATCTTTTACGGTTTAAAATTTTGTTTTAGTGTTTTCTAATTTGTATATTTAGCATCCTGTTTTATTAGCTTTTGTCCTAACCTATTATTTAGTTGTGGTTGTTGTTTCGTGCCCGGAAGTGGACGCGTAAAGATACATTATTGTTTTTATATCGGCTACTTAGCTACCCTAGCTAAGCGATCAAAACGTATTAATAGGTTGTGTTTTCTTAACGATTCTGGTGAAAATTACTGATGTGAATTGTGGTTTTTGTTTAGCTGTTCTGGTATTTTTGCTCAAATGCTATACTTTTGAAAGATAGCTTCAGATTTTACGCAAAAGAATTCCGGTATTGAGGATTTGCACATTCATGCTCGATTTATTTAATTGGATATGTTAAAGAACGGAGTCAAAGGACACTAGGGCTTCACATGTAAGTAATTTCAAAACTCGGCAATAAGTAAATTAGTATTATTAACTTCCTTGTAAAAATCGATGTGGCATATAATTCTATTGGGACTGGCACGTAGCAATTTACTAATAGTCAGTAACAGTTTAAAATGTCGGTCTAAGGTGTCGAGTGAGTACTTACCGGTAGAGTAGAATCAAGTGATTAGTTAATCAAGTTATTAGTGCGACTTATTGAGTTGTCAGTCAGTCGGGGGCAGCTCAGCAGGAAGTACTATTCTTGAGAAGACCGGCGCGAGGAAGGGGTGCGGATTCGAATAATCACCTCGCTCCCACCGACTTACTACTGGCCACACGTCGAACCGCACAATCTTCGATGACAAATCCCGTTGTTCTTTAATATCCGATAGCCGTCATAAGAAAAGTAGGCGCTCCTTCGGTTGGGGGAACTCAGAAAATGATGGAATCAACAAGTTTTATTCTTCAGTGACCATATTGGACCCAAATTATCCCAAAACGAAAAAAAAATTTTCTCCACTTCCAGACGCCCCCAGGGGGAGCATACCCACACCCCTAAGCGCGTGGATTCGCACCCAACAACTTTTTTCTCCGATTTCCATTTAAGTCGGCCCCGACCTATTTTCGAGGTCGTGCAATTCAAATATAACGTTAGTTTTATCATCCGGCCATCCACTCAGCTTAACCCTAAGGCTCAGCCTAAGCCTTAGGTAAGTGGGTTCGCTGCCGCCCCCCGCTACTGAGCCGCTGCGCTGGCCAAGGTCGCAGAGCCCCTCCAGGCATGGCCACGGCGCCTCCCCGCCTGGGTCTGGCGGTACCGTTGTCTTGATATTAAACACAAACATATTGACCTTTGAGGCAAAAACCTGCAATCTTCGCAGTTCCACCTCCAATTCTGTAGTTCTCGATTGCACTTTCAGTACGTCAGTATTTAAGTTTAACTTAGGGCTTTTATATCCATCTTATTCTTTGGTCATATTGTTTCAGAAATCATTACGTATGTAACATGCCTGGAGGTAGACCTTCCAACACTCGTTACACCATTATTCCGCCTGATCAAATCATTCCCCATCAAAATATAGATGTTACCTGTAAATATAAGACCATTGTACGCCGAACAATAGACTATGACTAAACACTATCCCTACTAACAGAACTGAGGCTAATTGCTAATACTAAGACGTGCGTCTGCGGCCAATCCTGCCATCTAGCTCCACGCTTGAACGGCAAACCCAAAGATGACTTGTGTTTCCAATCCCAAACCGCACAATTCAAACAATAATGCCACTGATCATACAGCACGTTCACCCCGGCACCAGGATACTCACCCATAGCTTCACAACATACATCCACGGCATGCGCGACCTGCCTCGGC
Source organism: Trileptium ribeirensis (assembly GCA_030248225.1). Lineage (NCBI taxonomy): Eukaryota > Metazoa > Nematoda > Enoplea > Enoplida > Thoracostomopsidae > Trileptium > Trileptium ribeirensis. Next base: position 8,663 of record JASANE010017648.1, read on the forward strand.
TGTCCCCGCACAACCACGCTTTGGTCAGTCACAAAAACCGCGAATTCGTTAACCCTCAAGACCCAACCGCCCACACTCAGAACATCGACGGTCTTTATGGCCGGATCAAACATTTTTTTCGTCAACGTGCTGGCATCACCGCCAAACTGTTCCCTCGCTATCTGTACCAATACATGTGGCGTCAGCAATTCCGTTACAACGTACAAGGAGCGTTCTTCGATCAGTTATGCGACATGTATGCCGTCTAAGGTAAGCAAATCACATTTTTGTACTACTTATTTAATTCTGACATCTATATCCGCCACCAATGATGGCAAGTTTTTGTAACTATCTTGTATTTTAAGAAAATTACAACTGCAGTTACATTTTCCAGCATATTATCTCATTAACTAACAGTGCAATATTTCAATAACGCCGCCACAAAGTCTGCCATTTTTATATAATATATGAAAAAAATGGTAAAATCGGTAAATCCGTTCGTGAGATATGTTCAAAAATGTAAAAAATTTTCACACAATTACTTTTTTCGACCCCTTAATTTTACGGGTTCATAGTGAACGCCACAGCCATCCGAGAGCTTCGGGAGCCACTCCATTCGAAAGAGCGTAAAAATAGGTTATGGTGGGTAGGGGGGTTGACAATTCTAAGCGCAGCTTAGGCGTTTTAATACCAAAAATGCAAGTTATTGCCCATTTTGAACCCACCAAAAATTCAACAATAATGATAAAGCATCTGAGGTATAGCTGAAAAGGGTGACCCTGATTGCGGAGCAATCGGTTTTAGGGGTATGAGATGATTGGGTGTTCAGAGACTATGGGGCATAGCTGAAAAGATGGTGGGCCACTTCCCCGAATTCCCCCCCCCCCACCGAACGAGGGCCGAAAAGTACCCACCAACCCCTACCGCTCTGGAAAACATAAAATATAACAAGTACTGTAGGGAGTCCCCTAAACTAGGAGAGGGTTAAAAGTCCCAAACCACCCTAATTTTTAGTTAATTTTTGGGTTTTTAGCCTCTGGGGTCACTTACGTAGTCGGGTTTCAAACAATAGGCTTTTTGGAAAAAATCCCTTTGGTCGGGAGATTTCTAGAAACTTCCAAAAGCATGAGTTATCAATCAAGTGATTGATGCGACTCCTCTGCTATTGGCCCATTATGTTCAATTCGGTTTTAGTTCATTTTTGTGATCAGTAGTTGATTTGTCATCGCCGAGCTTGGCGCGCTTAGTTCGCGCTTTCTGCATATACTTGCTTTATTTTCGAGTTTAGTAGTTCACGCAAACAATTCCGTGATTATTTGTAGGGCTTAGGGATTTTCACAAAGGAGTTTTTTAATTCTGGTTTTAGCTTGTGTCTTCGTGTTTAAAAGGATTTGCTGCTTCGATGTAGATTAGAGGAGGGCCTATGTGGACGTACAAGTAACATCACATAGTGTATTTGGGAAACCATATATTAGCTGGTGTCAAGAATATAGTTTCATACTGGTGTGTCACATAGAAGTATATTGGTGTCATAGTACATAAATGTAGGTGACAACGGCGTAAAGAATTAAGCCTGCAGTATTTACACAGTGGCATTAAATAACTTATTAGTAATGCATAAGTAAAATAAATGTCAGCCCAAGTCCACCCTGTGAAGTGAGATTGAGCGAGATTAGTAGAAACAAGGGGAACTTCTCGAGAATCCGGGGTGAGTGAGCAGGGCGAAGCATTAGCACCACCGGTCTTAAGCATTTCAACACTTCCTTAAAACTACGTGTTGGCATTCCTTCCGGGTGCTGGGGATGAGTGAGGCAAAGTTTCAACCTGGTTGTTGTACTTCCTTCACAACTTATTTCGTCATAATATCATCCTCGTGCATTTCTAACGGATGTGAGTTTCACAAAATGGGGTAAATATACAGCTTTAATCGAATGCCTTAGGTTCAGGTAACTAAAAATAATTACGGGGTATTTACTTCCGCGATACTCTTTATATATTAATATCACCAGAGAATAAATAACCTAAATTTTAAGGACTAGTAGAACGAAAGAAATGAATTACAAGTGCGGACGCAAGTAGGACTGACCCAAAAGCGAGCAAAATTAGTAGCGCCCATGGACCGACGCAATCTAAGAAGAATTAGAAAGTGAAACTGTGTGCTTCACAGCTAATCGTTTTACTGAGAATAAATATTTTGCCTAGTGTTTTTATTTCCGAGTTTCTGGAAAAAAGAATGCTTAGAAGTAGTCACGCCGCCTCGCAAAACATGGGTCGCAGCCAAAAGAAGACGTGCTGTGGATTATGTCTTACCGGTATTTTACTGGCCACAATTCGTTCCGCACAATCTTTCGTGACGAATCCCATCCCCATTTAAATACTGATAGCCGTCATAAGAAATCAGTCTTCCACCTTACCGCCCAACATTTAGTCGCAAAATAACAAGTAAATATATATATTATTGTTGAATATAGCGGCTTAATATTCGCAGTGAAGCCAGTCAAGAATAGCTCATTTCGCAGACTGCCTGCTTGCGCATCCAAGAGCGGGAGGTCGTAGATTCGAATCTCACCTCTACCCAACTTTTCAGCCTGCTGTTCATAAAATGCCTTTGTCTTCAAGTTCCTACCGGTACTCATAAATAAAAATAACAATATATTGTGTGCGTATATACCTCATGTAGGGGTATCCTAAGCTAAGCAGGGTGTTTAGGCCCAAAATTGCCTTAAATCTTATTTTTCAGCTTACTTTTAGTTTCTAAGAGCCCGGAAGACCTAGGTAGTCGGGAGTTTACCCTAAGATGGGTTTTTAAGTTTCCATGCCCCATTCCTCGTTTTCGTTTTTAAAAGTTTGCTTCGTTTTACTATTAGTAATAATAATGATAATAATAATACTAAGTTGCTAATTTGTATATTTGGGAATTCTATTGATTTTCTTTGTTGACTGTGTGGCGTTACTAAAATTGTGTCATCTCTTGATAGTGTTTGCCTATCAAAGTCTTATATACATGATAGTAAATCATATACATGTCTACAGGTGAATTTGGGAATTGAAGGGTGTGTCTCAGATTCTCGAATGAGAGTGTATTTTGTGTCATGATTATCGGTTATCTATTTTTATGGTAATTGATTATTTACTAAATATAATACATTATATGGTCGGCTATAAATGCAAGATGGAGATGTGGCTTGGTGGCGAGTAGTAATTGTGTTCGTTGTGTTGTACCTATTTTATTTGTTGTTTTCATTTTCTAAAATTTTATTCGTTATGTTTTCTCCCGCTTCCCAACTTCTTTAAAGTTTCTAAATCTAATAAAATTTAACAAAATTTCAAATCAAAAACAATATTTTTCCACCTCAGTTTCAACATAACGTCATCGTTCGTATCGTGTGCAGTAGTGTGTCATTCTCGGCAATTTGTGTTAGATTCGACGAGTTTGTTCTATTTTCGATTTGAAGAGTTTGCACATTTCCGCACTCGAATAGCGGTGGGTACACGACCTGCGGACTGCTCAATTCACGGCAGCACGGAGCGAATAGCTGCGGCGCAGTGTTTATTTGGCTCGGCTTCTCGGCTAACCGATGTGCTACCCGTGTCTGCAAAACAACTTCATCGCTTACGACACCTGGCTATCCAATCACTGAAAATTTTGCCAGGGGCATGAACCGGGGGCCCCTGGTTTGAAACCAGGAAACATTTTGCCCACAATTTGGCTGTCAGCTCCTGTTTGAAGATCTTAAATAAATTTCGGTAGGGTAAATTGGTGTTTGAGTGACAGGTACAAGGTCGGGGAAGGTCAAGTTTATTTTTGGACGCATAACCATGATACCGATTCTTTTAGCCCTCTCCCTCTTCTCCAAATCCCCTAATTTACCCCAAAATAGCCAAAATGCGCTGTCAGCTCATGTTTGGAACGCTTGAATAAATTTTGGCCATGCAAATTGGTGTTTGATTGACAGATAATAACTAGGTCGGGGAAGATCAAGTTTATTTTTGATCAGACTAACTGTAATTTGGCTCTACTAGCCCCAAAATGGCCAAATTTTGCTATCAACTCATGTTTGAAACCATGAATTAATTTTGGCTGGGGGAAATTGGTATAAGGGTGACAGATACTAAGTCGGGGTGACTCTTCTACCCCCCCCCAAAAAAAAGAGCTAATTTACCCCAAAATGGCCAAAATACGCTGTCAGATCCTGTTTGAAGCCCTAAATTGATATTGTCCAGGCGAATTGGTGTTTGTGCGACGGATACTAGGTCGGGCAAGGTCACTTTTATTTTGTAAACAGCCTAACTATGAGTTTGGCACTTCTTGCCCTCCAAAATACCTCAACGTACCCCCAAAATGGCCATATTTCGCTGTCAGCTCCTGTTTGAAGCCCTTAAATTGATTTTAGCAGGGCAGATAAGTGTTTGGGTGACAGATACTAGGTCGAGGAAGGTTTAGTTTATTTTTTGGATAGCCTAACTATGATTTTGGCTCTTCTGGCACCTAAAATGTCCTAATTTACCCACAATGCCAAAGTTCGCAGTCAGCTTCTGTTTGAAACCTTAATGCATGAGTAAACTTAAGCTGAGCCCCTTACCATCTTCTTTTGACAAATGCGATTGCCATTCAGTTGTTCACTGAACACAAATTTCATTTTTTGCGTTAAAGAACAGAAATTAGTACGTTTCATATTGCATACATTATAATTTGAAAATGTTCGCGAACACATTGGTGTTAAAGTACAGGGGCCGAATTGCATTCGCTAATGGCGTTATGGAACAGAAAAATGTCGAAATTGGATACGGCTATTGAAATCCGAGTTTTGTTCGTCGACAACGTTTTGTATATGGTGTTTGGGTGCTCATCTTAAGTTTATTCTTGCATAAAATAATTTTGGCTGGGTATATAAATTTGTGTTTTGTGACATATACTAGGTCAGGGAAGGTTAAGTTTATTTTTGGACAGACTTACTATGATTTTGGATCTTCTAGCCCCCATAGTTCCCCTATCTTTCACTTTACCACAAAACCAGTGATATTATATGTATGGTAATATTTACAGCAAACTGTAACAGATACCGTAACGGGGGTCGGGCGTACATATCTACATACGAATTGCCTCAGTCGGTGAAATGCCTGGGTACTACTCTATTGCGAAATATTGCGTTTATTTTTAAAGCATATGCTGAGGTGAGATTTGCTGCGGAAGTAGTAGTGTAGAAGGGAATATTCAGGTTCATCCCCACTGAATAAAGTAAGTTCTACGTGGTGAAACGGAATACATTAAAGTAAAATTACGTAATATTTTATAAAGTATATATATTATAACATTATTAAAGTAGAGCTGTTGAAGGCAACTGTAGGCTAGCTAATGGTATAGTCTATGCGAAGCACCAATTAGTGTTAATTTGCTGACTAACAGCTGCCTCAGCACCCTACAGGCTGCAATAATGTAAATCGGGAAAAACATATCGCGGTTTATTTGATGCGTTCACTTATCACCAATACTTATTTATAATTAAGTGTTTGATTTGTGAAATTATTACAAGCCGTACTTTCTGTAAGTAAGAAAATATTCGCGATGTAGTTTCGGTAACTGCGAGTGTATAATGCATGTAATTTGGCTTTTCATTCCTGAGCACCACAGTGAATAAATTTATAAAATTCCGCATAACTATATATATATGCTTAAGCTACCTTACTGCATAGTATTTTTCAGCATTAAATAATTGAACTATCCTTTGCTGATTATGACATGGCGATCAAGACTGCGTGAACCCTTGCACATTTAATTAATTTATAAAATTTTTATCGCTACTTTTGGCATCTGATGTATCGCTTCATGCGTATCTAAATAATTCATCCTAGTTTCATGGTATATATCGTTGCCGTGTCGTGGCAAAGTTAACCTGTGACGAACAGGCGAAGAAAATAATTATGGTAAGTTATGCTTCTTATCGATTTAACCAAAAATATACATTCTCATATTATACGCACTAAATATCCCATATTTCTTATCTACCGTCTATTGGTAATTAATAAAATTGCAACCAGGGTTTTTGGAATGTTAAAACAATTGAATGAAAAACTGGGCAATGAAAATCAACCGGGATATTGAAAAACCGTTCAGACACCTTAAATTAGTGGAAGATTTCCGTTATGACTACAAAAATGGTCTTGGTTTATGTGGTATCTCTGAAGTTCATTTATAAATATCTTTGTATATAGCGGGTGAAATTCTTTATAAAATGAGACCAAAACACTCATATATCTTGAGCGATTGCTGATAATCAGGGAGTAACCGGAATTCCGGTTCCGGCGAAAATCGTGTTCCGGTTGCGGTTCCGGCAAAGGGCAAAAACCATACCGGAACCGGAATTCCAGTTTAAAAATTTTGTTTGAAATTTTCCACGTTTTTTGTTTCGTCCTGTAATCCAAACATATGTAATATATATTATACAATGATCAAGCTCCAATACAACCAAGCAAAAGAAAAGCTTAACTAACCGATTTGCCGTGTGAAACTTAAGTAGGGCACATAATTTGAGCAGGAATTTTTCATAATCTGCAGGAGTTTGTTAAATCAAAGCCAGGTCGATGCTTGTAGCAGCTAGTTTACACATCCAGAAGTCTGTGGGATACGTTTGAATTAAACCGGTCCAACTCGGTAACAGAGTATGGCTTACGTAGAGCACTTAGGGTATGCTTGGCTAACATAAATTGCGTCAAGCACCGCCAGTGCGCTTGTAAACTTGGTAAATCAGTCTAAATTGAAGTAAACTTACGTTATCTGCAACGCAGCTAGAAACTGCTTTCTTGGCAATGAACTGTATTTATTGAAACTGCGCGAGCAGCATCACAGTGTGTCTCATTTATAGCATTCTGATTAGAAAGTTATCATCATTATGATCTAACTGACGGGCACTGTTTGTCCAACGCTAGCCTAAACAGTGTCTCTGTCCAATGATCAGAAAATTACCTTCTATCTATTATTTTCTCTTAGAATCATATAAATCCATAATTTCAAGTTTCCTACAGCAGAACGTGCAACAAACGTATGTGTAGTAAAGGGAAGCGACTGGAGACAGAGCGAAAGTGTGTATTCTACGCTCCAAGCTTTGTAAGCACATTCGATTTGACGCAGTATACGCAGTGGTGTATAGTGGAAGATATTTTTTGCTCTGAATGTCCAAAAACCGAGATATTTGATCGATAAATAGACATTATTAGCTTCATCAGTCTCTTTATAGATTCAGAAAGGCAATAATACCATCGCAATATATTAAGTTTAATGTAAAAGTTATTTTTAATGCGTTTTAAATCCACTATACCTTCATTTGTTCCATCATCTGTTTTATGTACTATATATAAATTTCGAAGACCAGGTTCCGGTTCCGGATCCGGTTTAAATGGACGGTTCCGGTTGCTGGTTCCGGTTATTCCCTGCTGATAATATATATGTATTGACGTTTTCGTCCATTTCGAGTCTCATAGGTCTATTTAAACTCCCATTTCGATGCAGCAATGCAGCGTAAATAAAACAATAGGAACACCACTTTTTCAGCTGTGTAGAGGATAAAATTTTTTTATAAACAGAGACCAATAACACTTATATTGCGCCAGGGTTTACGGACATATTGCGATTTTCGTGTATTTTTGGTTTCATGGGCCCATTCAAATTCCCATTTTATCTATCTGTGTCAATAGCACCCCGCTACATTATGTAGTGTATTATAAAGGGTGAATTCCTTTACAACATGACACCAACAAAAATATAGCTCGAGGGGCTTACGGAGAGAATATCGTTTTCGTGTTTTTCTACTCTCGTGGGAACATTTAAAACCCCTTTTGGTCAGGATTTTGAAAACTTAAAACCATATAGCAAAGTTTTGTAGGTCTTTTTTTCTCTACAAAATAAGCTTAAATTTTTTTATGTATCTGCACCACTTTTCAAGATATAATCCTTTTTTTTTTTTGTGTTTGTGTTTTTGTTTGTGTTTTTTTTTATATATATATATATATATATATATATATATATATATATATATATATATATATATATATATATATATATATATATATATATATGTCGGAAATCTTTTTAACCCCGGCTCGAGCTTTTTCAACCCACTTTTACGGTCGGAAGGAGTTGAGATTCGTTTTCGCGTCTAACTAAAAACCACAAATAGTGATTTAAGCTTTCGATTGAGCCAGTCAATCCAGCTAACCGAAATTGAATTATACATGTCACCTTAAAAATCCAGAAACGGACATACTCGAAATTTATCGCTGTGATCGATGAGAATTCTTCTCTACGTTAATTCCATTTGCAACAGTCAGAATTCATTAACTGTCTCATGGGAAATTCGAAGAGTCGGTATAGGCGATTGCTACAATAAAAATTTCTACCTGGTGTTTCCGTTATCATTTACAGCGGATGTATGTAATGTAAATAATTTTACTTCAGCATGCTATATATTTTCAGCAGTTTAACAATGCAATATAAAATTTTGCGTACATAAAAAATTCTTAGTAATTCGCACATTTTTGTCGACAGATAACCCACCAAATTGTGGAGCCTAAAATTGAAAATTTATTTTTCTAAACTGACATTTATAAAACAGCTTGTGATATAGGTATAATGCTGACCAGTCTACAGCCTTCCAAATAGCTGGGAGTGAAAGCGGTTTGTTCATTGTCTTGGGATATTTCAATTCAAAGTAGGGCGGACATTTTATACGCTGCATATTTCTAGATTTGCAGGTACTTTTAACTGCCTACAAGTACTTTTACTTGATAAAACATTATTTTAAAAACAACTAGTATCTCGCAAGCGAGTGTGCCTTTATATTCAAATTATCATTTTGTTTAATCATCTGTAACAGACTGTGTTTGATGTCTATACCACCCTATAACCTTTTGAACCCTGAACCCATTGAAATCTTAAAACCTCGTCGAAGATAATCGCCTATCATAAACCCATCGAAAAATACTCACGACGCATCACGGTTTTGTGATTATCTAAACCATCGTATTCAGCCTACCTGAAAGCACATATATGTATAGCCAAATCATTGTATTCACCCCTAAAAGCTCATAAACTTTTTTGGAGCCATGTACCGAAGTACTGAAAACCTGTACTACTAATATTCTGTACATAAATTTCATTGACACTAAACCCAGTGAAAACGTCTGAAAAGGCATAAGTTACGTACTCGTGCTGGACTTTAGATAACCAAACCATTGTATTCAGCCTCCCGGAAAACCTATATAAACAATTTTTATGACCTGTACGCAGTACGTAACCAAACAACTGAAGAAAGATTATATTCTGGAAATCGGATTCATTGACCATAAACCCATAAAAAAACCATGAATTATGCCCGCTAGACTCTAGATAACCAAACCATTGTATTCACCCTTCAGAAATACTTATATATATAAGACCATTCTTGATGTCCTGCACGCAATAAATTCAAAACGCAATATATTTTGGAAATCAGGTTCGTCGAAGTAATACCGCTGAAACCTCATAAAAAGGCGTAATACAGTCACGTTGGATCTAGATATCAAAATCATCCTATTCAGGTTGCTTGATAACTTAATAAGTATTCATTGTAAGGTAGAAACAAGCAATAACACGGCGAAATTTGAAAAATCGATATTTCTGGCAAAGTGTCGACGAACCATATTTGGAGCCACAACGTCCCAGGGAGTGGTCCCACAAAAATCGTACTCAGCAACATTGTAGATTTCGGTGAGCTTATTCCCATCATTGTCTCGGTTTTTCGATGCGAAACTTCTGTGGCTATATGTGGGCTGCGCAACGCGAATACTCGTATGGACTGATTTGTCAACGAACCCTTAAAAACTTGTTTTTGCCATTTTGAACCGGAAGATGATCAAATCTGTCCGCGCTCAAGTAAAGGTCACATCGCCTTCACTTTTGCTATCGAATAAAAAATTGTCGAAATGGGTCCATTCGAAAATGAGTTACGAATGACAACGACAGGCAAAGAAATTTTCATGATTTTCCCGGTGGAAACTCCGCTTGCTCCGTTGCAACATTAGATCATGAAAATATTTACCATACAGAAAACACACGCACCAATAAATCAAGGATTTTGTAGGACATTAGAGTTTCAGAAGAGTGGGGGCGTTAATAAATCAATGATTAACTAGGACATGGTAGTTTCGGAAGAGTGGAGGACGAACTTGGGGAGTTTGGAAAGTGTTCCACTGTGGACAAACCAGTAATGTTTTCGACATGGTTCACGGTCGATACATTTTCAAACAACGTATCGAATTACATTTTGTTATAACAACACTGTGGTGGTCACCAAGTAAATCGTGAGACATTGTTGTTTAATCTCTCTCATGTAACAGTGAAGAATGGTGTTGGACTGTCAGACAAAAATCTTACAGTACAAGTTCCTGGTTATAGTTATAACAACAGATTTTATTTTTAGTATAAATAAAAATATTTATTGGAAATACAAGAGCCAATGGTAATGCCTTAAACGTTAAGGTGGTGGGGATCATAGATTTTCTTATAGAGGAATGGACAGCGGCGACCCGTAACCCCACTTCGTGTTTATAAATCTGTCAGCTGACTCCAGAGTTTCGACGCCAACCTGGGTTTATATAAACGAATTTCTGTCGCAAGTAATTCTCTTCTCACATTTTTGATTTGAGTTGGCATTTTTTTTTGACTTTGTTTTGACCGACATTTTTGTATTGGTGATGAAGAAGCTAACGTGACCGCCGCTAAAGCCCACATTTATTATTTAGTAACTCTCTATTTTTGATTTTTATTGATACCTCCATATTTTTATCGATTCATCATTTTAAAAGGTTAAACTCTTGCTATCCGCCAATATTTTGAATCCACCAAACGCCGAAACCATACATCAGGGTTGCAATAGCACTATTTTTAAATATTAAGTTGAAATTTAGCAATAGCGACCATGATTCGAGGCTGGACGTAATAATTAATAAAATATTCATAATGAATAATACTTATTGATAAAGTTTGGGTTAGCATTATCGCATCCATTATACCTGTTACGACCCTTTCAGAACCATTGCTAAAACCCGACGCCTAAATAGTGCCCTTAACAGCAATATTTTAATAAGTCTTTGTTGGGTTACCTTCAGTTTTTTTTAATTTGTTGCGTATGTATGAATTGATCAGCGGTATCATGTGGCGAGATAGGTTCATGAAATTGTGTATTTTTAGCGTTTTAATTTGGCTAAAGCTCACATTTTTACTTCATTTAGAAACGGAACAGGTTTAAGGCATATCAGCAAACTTTGGATCTTGGCTGTTCATGGTTTCCACTTTAAACTAATACTGCAAACACGACCTGATACGCGTATTTGAACGAAAATATGTAAGTGAATTTGTACAGTCTTTCAAAATAGTCTTGCCTTTTGTCGAGATAAAAACATTCTGAATCATTGGCTAGAAATATAATTTGATTTAACACTAAGTAGTTATGATCTCGTGATTTCCCCAGTACTGTTTTATATTGAGGGGTGATTTCTTGCTTATGCTATAAAATTAAAGATAACTTTAAATTGTTATGTATTAACGAAGATATTCATATTATGGTACATACATTTAAATTTTTTAGGCTCTATTCGGTTTTCAACTGGTAACTACGCTTATCGCAGGAACGGTGGTTCAAAAGATTTTACCTCAATTTTCTCCTGCGCGATGGATTTTAGTTGGGTAATGGCAGTTTTTGCTTTCAACAAAGCATATAATGGCTGACATGTTCCTCCAACTAGCAGTTGTACAAGGTTTATCATAAATGTAATGCTCGCCAGATCATCAACGTAAATTTGTTTCTGTTGTGACCACAGTATTCTGGAAGAATGGTTGAGTACTGAAACACGGAAACCCAGCAAGATAAAACAAACTGATAACTTGAGAGAGCTTGCCTGAAACCAACTGAACACGCCAGAATCAGCTAGAGAGCGGGAGACCAGTAGGTAACAACCACAATTTTATTGGCGAAGACATAAGGTACAAAACAACAATCGAAGCATAGGAAAACTGACGAAATTGAACTCAAAGTCATTAGCTTTTATAGTAAAATTGGCCCACGCGCGGAGGCGTCAGAAGTGCACCATTTCCAATTGCATCATGCTTAATTGCATCATATCTTCAGTTAGCTAGTTACATGATGTAGTCGCGTGATTCATGCCAACATCTTGATCAATAGCTATTCACGGGAACGTTCAGCAACTGCAATGCATGTTTCACGTGTTAGTTGAGTTGTCACAGCACCTCCTTGCCAGCCTTGAAGTCCCTGACAAGGCGATCAGCAACAAGCGGGAACGACCGGTTTGGGAGTCCTGGACGATCGTCGGAGATTGTCAGGACCGTACTCGCCACTCACCGGAAGTCTGGGATTTCGACGGTGTCGTCGAGCTTCTTTCGATTTTTGATCGGCACTGTTGTCATTGACGTTGTTTGGTGATTGATGATCGACAAATTCGGTGTCGTCAGCGGTGCCATAACGACGACGGAGCTGATCGATGTGACGTCGCCAAACCGGACCTGTTGGGCAGACTCGAACGTTGACACTACGAGGCCCGAACACCTTAGAAACCACTGCTGGCACCCATCGAGGCTCTCTGTCGCCACCTGATCGATAGTGTAAAGCCTAGACCGCTGATCCAACGTCGAATTTTCGATTGAGTTTTTCCACGACTCGACCAGGGTTATGTTGTTTGTTTGCGTCCCTTGCTTGACGAGCTTGAGCTTGTTGAGCTGGCAACGTGGCAAACGTATCGACCAATGCTCGAATTTGGCGATTGTTTAACAACTCGCTCGGAGAATAATCGCTGTTCGGAATCGGAGTTCGCCGATATTGCAACAGGAACTCTTGAAGAGCTGCTTTCGGCGGAAGGCGTGACTTGCGCAAAGATGGTTTGAATGATTGCACCATTCGTTGAAGGATGATATGGAGCACCCGTGAGATGGGCAATTCCGCGTTGTTTGCACCAGTCCTTGAATTCGCTTGATGTGAAAGCGGTTCCATTGTCGCTGACTAGCGCGTGTGGATAACCGAAATGCGCAAAATCCTGCTCGAGCAATTCGATTGTCGATCGGGACGAAATTGACTGAGTTTGATGAATGCAGGGATATTTGGAGTAAGCATCAACAATGATGAGCCAGTTGCTACCAAGGAAGTTGATCGCGTGATCTACGTGAATTCGTGACCACGGTTTTTCAGGAAGCATCCAAGGTTGAATCGGAGCTTTAGGAGGACTACGTTGATGCTCGGCACACGTTGAACAGTTCTGGCAAAGTGATACGATATCGGAGTCCATGTTAGGCCAATAAACAGAGGTTCTTGCCAACTGTTTCATTCGTTGCATCCCGAAGTGACCCAGATGAAGAACATCCAGAGCTCGTTGGCGAAGGTTAGAGGGAATGACTAATCTAGAACCATAGAAGAGACATCCCTCGGCGATTGATAACGAATCGGAAAGTTTTTGAAAAAGTTTGATTGACTCATCTTGATCGTCGAGCTTATTCGGCCACCCTTCTTTGACATATCGTTTGACTCGGGAGAGAACTGGGTCCTTGGCTGACTCGTGCACAACAGTATTGTCCTTCACTGTGTCGAGTTGCTGATTGATCGTTTTGATGGTACAGACGGTGTCAATGTCGGCACCATCTTCCTCCCCGTCGAATTTAACGTCGGGGCCCACTGGAAAACGACTGAGCATATCGGCGTTTCCATGAGCCGTTGTGCGACGGTACTCGATGGTGTAGTTGTATTGCTTGAGAGTAAGAGCCCATCTTGCCAATCGATTTGCGGCAAGTGCAGGAGTTGGCTTTGAGGGACCGAATAACGCAAGTAGCGGCTTGTGATCAGTCACTACCGTCACGTCAGTCACGACCGGGGATTGATTCGTGAGGAAGACCTGGGCGCGTCGGTCGATTGGGATTGAATTCGCACCGATGAACGTGAGGAACCGTGCCCAGTAGTCAGTCCATAGCTCGGCCGTTGTATCGAAAGGCATGAACGAGGGAAGCGTTGACTGGGCCACGACCGAGTTGCCTTGACCCGACTTGCTCGCCATGCTTTGAACCAGGGTCATGATTGAATCCATCTGCTGCTTATGCTGTTGTTGCATAAGCTGGATCAACTGAGCCATTTCCGTCATAGTAAGAAATTAACTAGTTCGCTTGAGTAGACTCACTGATCGCCACTAAAACCCTGTTGTGACCACAGGATTCTGGAAGAATGGTTGAGTACTGAAACACGGAAACCCAGCAAGATAAAACAAATTGATAACTTGAGAGAGCTTGCCTGAAACCAGCTGAACACGCCAGAATCAGCTAGAGAGCGGGAGACCAGTAGGTAACAACCACAATTTTATTGGCGAAGACATAAAGTACAAAACAACAATGGAAGCATAGGAAAACTGACGAAATTGCACTCAAAGTCATTAGCTTTTATAGTAAAATCGGCCCACGCGTGGAGGCGTCAGAAGTGGACCATTTCGAATTGCATCATGCTTAATTGCATCATATCTTCAGTTAGCTAGTTACATGATGTAGTCGCGTGATTCATGCCAACATCTTGATCAATAGCTATTCACGGGAACGTTCAGCAACTGCAATGCATGTTTCACGTGTTAGTTGAGTTGTCACAGCAGTTTCCAAGTAACTTAAGGCTTCCATAAGGTTTCTGTGTCCATGATATTCTCCTTGTCAACTACTATCAACAACTTCTACATCGAAAAATGCTGCCTTTCCACGTGTTTCCATACTCCAAAATGTAATGACACCATCAATTTCCTTGCAAGACGCTGTTTGTTTTTCGAACGACATTGTATAGCCACCTGATATCCCGTTGTTCCAATATCACCGTAGTTTCATCTATGTATGACACCCATTCCACAATTTGGCATTGGTAATATGGATTCGCTAAGTTACTCTGGCTTTTGTCTGTAGATAATGTCGATGAACTATATCAATTCGGAAAGTCTCACTGCATTTTGCGGACCATGTTTCTAATGCGTATAGTAGCACTGACGGACCACAGCTGTTATAGACTTGCACTTTGGTGGCGTGTTGATATGACGTTTGCAGCATATTTAGACAGCGATCCAAAAATTAACACTGCTGCCGATAGTAATGTGCTCACCGGCCGGCATCATTTTACAATTTGATTGTTGTAACAATTGACTGATAGTGATGCCGCCAAGATAAAGACACCGTCCTCGGTGCCATGTGTCATGTGGTTGTCGAACGGCGACATGCATGATCGATTCTGAAGTAAAATGACGCGACGGTAGAAAGAAATATCTAAGGCTGTGGCAGCATTCCTGAGTCGTGGAGACGCTTTTTGAAACCGCTCAAACTCGGTGCGGAAACTACAGTGTCGGGCAATCGGTTCCAAGAGTTCAATGACACTATATGAGAAGCTGTCCCTGGCATAGTTCCACCGTGGCGTGAATTTCGGTTTCAGACGGTAACGGTGGCCACGGGTTTGAGCAATAGGATGCAGGTCAAAAAATAAATGTACTGGTAAAGCAGTCAAGTTATGACAAAGTTTGTAGACCATGATAAGATCAGCACGGATACGGCGCGTTCTAAGTGACTGTATTCCGAATCGTCGAAGACGTTCTTCGTAAGAAAGATCGCTGAAACCCGGAACCGTGCGAGTTATACTACGTTGAACTTTTTCGATGATTTCAATATTACGGTCATAGTGTGGGCACCACACGGTGCAGCAATATTCGAGAATTGGTGTAACGAGTGATTTGTTTAGTTTCCGGATAATAGGAACCGTTTTGCTGCGGATGATTTTACTAATACAATTAACGATGCGCTCGGCACGACGGACTGCATCGGCACAATGGAAGGAGCACTTTAAATTGTTAGCCACTAGCACACCCAGATCTCGCACACAGTCTTTAGGGATTGAAGTTTGACCTCCCATTACGTAATTGAAACATGGATTTGATCTACCGAAGTGAATAACTGCGCACTTGTCAACGTTGAATTCCATAGACCACACATATGACCACTCCCAAACAGAATTTAAGTCCGCCTGCATGTCAGTCGTAGCCACTGATGCAGAAACTGGAGTTTTTGGAATACGTCGAAAGATTTTACAGTCGTCAGCGAACTTTAATATTCCACCCGAAATGCATTCGTCAATTTGATTAACGTAATAAAGAAAGAGGATAGGCCCCAACGAACTTCCTTGAGGCACGCCACTAGAAACTTGAAAATCGTCAGATCGCGCGTCACCGATGATGACTGTTTGTGTACGATTACATAAAATGTTTTTAATCCAAGACAAGACAGAAGATTACAACTGAATCCATGGGCTTCCAGAATGTTAAGTAATCGGAGATGTGGGACACGATCAAAGGGTTTTTGGAAATCAAGATATACGCTATCGACCCAATCGCCGTTATTTAAACAATTTATTATCCAGTCAATATAGGTGAGGAGCTGAAGCTCGTAAGAGACAAACCAGGTAAAAAGCCAAATTGTGTGTTATTGATTTAATGATTATATTATCTTTCACACCAAAAGTAGTTAAGTCGGTCTCTATAACTGACTCCATCACTTTGCCAATAACTGATGTGAGACTAATAGGACGAAAATTGCCGGGATAATGGAATGAACCTTTTTGTGTAGGGGAATCACGTTAGCCTGCTTCCACTCGACCGGAATAAAGCCTTCAGATTGAGAGGCGGTAAAAAACGACGACAAAACCGGGTAAAGGATACTAACACACTCCTTAAGAAGCACTGGTGGAACTCCATCAGGACCAGGGGAGGAGAACTTTTTAGTTTTACGAACAGCAGCTCGAATCTTCAATGGAGTAAAGATTACCGAAGTTATTGAAGCATGCGTAACAGGGGGCAGAATTGGCACGGGATGCTGTTCGTGACGATAAACAGATGCAAAGAAACGCGCTAATTCGTCGGCGCATTCTTTATCGGTTGTCGTAAAAGATCCGTTTCCTCTGCGTATGGGTCCAACTCTAGGCTTGGACTTGGACATTTTATTCACGTAAGACCAGAATGATTTAGAGTCCGAGTTTATATTGTCTGCCAATTTCGATTCAAAACAAAATATCGAGCGACGAGATTCATTTGAGGCTCTCTCAGATGGAAATTTGTATGACTCAAAGTCAGCTTGGCTGCCTGAACGCTGAAACTTTCTGAGTTTGGTACGTTGGTTTCGAAGGGCACGGAAAGATTTCTGATCTGCCCACGGAGGTTTCCAAGTAGTCAATGAAGGTTGATATGGTACAAACGCTTGGATGCAATGTTGAATACTAGATTTGATTAATTCCCACATAGCTTCGGCCGATCCCGACTGTTCAAAGTCTCTTAAGAAAACCGACAAGGTAGTACGGAAAGAATGCCAATTTACTCTGGAAAAACATCGTTTGTCCGACGGAGGTAATGAACGTTGGAGATTAAGGTAACAGACAAATTTAACCCCAAAATGGTCACTAATCCCTAAGCCCGCGACAGGTTCGATCTCTGATACTATGTCGGGTTCGTTAGAGAAAACCAAATCAAGAGTGTTAGTCCCACGCGTAGGAAAAATACAAATTGATGTAAGCCACCGTCGTGAACTGCTTCCATAAAGTCGTCACAATTTTGGGGCCATTGATAATTTATCCAGTCGACATTTTTTAAATTAAAATCGCCCATTACTATTGAACTATGTTCACCCAAAGTGGGCAATAAGCGTAGAACGTTCCAGAGGCAGGTGTTTTGCTCGACAGAGTTAGACTACAAATAGGAGAAGAGACGTAGTTTGAGAACAACGAATTTGGCAGCATGACATTTCGTCATATCCCGGCTGAAATCACGGCACATGGGTAGGCAACAGGGCAGAGGTGATTACTAACATAGAGAAGAACTCCACGACCACTTCCACGGCGATCACCGCGGAGCAGTGTATAACCCGACATCGCGAGCAAATCATCGGTGTCATCAGCTTGACTCCACGACTCAGTTACTGCCACGACATCAGGATAATTGTTATCACAGACATAGACATAAAATAGGTGAAGTTTATTCATTAAGGTACGAGCATTTATAAGTAAACAAGATATATTATTTATTGAAACAGTTTTAGAAAGAGTTTTAAGCAGTTGGATAGATGTGTTTGATCTATCTGTTGAACTGACTACGCACTGGCGGTCCGACCGCTTGTAGAACCGCCTAAAGGGACAAGTTTACCGTGGCGAATTGTCATAGTTTTACCTCCAGCATTTGCTGCACGTAATGCGCTCACCAAAGCTCGTTGCTTTTTCAGTTGCATCGCTGTTAAATCTGGTTTTATATATACTTTCTTATAATCATTCAAAAATAAGGATTTAGTGTTACGTAAAGCCTTAGATTTAGATTCAACCGTATCGAGCCGAACCTTAATGGCACGTATCTTTCCCGGAGACTCTGTACCCATGCGTTGAGAAGACAGAATGGATCCTTCATTAACGTTAACCGCAGCCAGCAGTGATTTAATGGCATTGCTCTCACTATCTGTTGAATTGGTTTCGGGAAGCCCAAAAATCATTAAATTTTGTTCCCTGCGCTTTTGATCATGAAACTCAGCGACAGCATTTTCAATTATAGTAGAAGTATTAAACTCGCTATATGTGGATGATTCTCCCTTTGACCCAGCTTGTACTGTGGAGACGCTGTAATTTGACGACACCTTAGCTTCCACCAATTCATTAAACTTTTTCTCGAGGATCGAGTAATTTTCGTTCAGGCTTGCCATATTAGCTAATATATTTTTCGCTGTGTCGTTACATACGGAACAAAACCATGTCACCTGAGTGTCCTTTTTCGAAAGCTCGTTGAACACCACTTTCAACAAGCTTGTACAAACCAAACGAAACGATATAGTAATATAGAAATAAATATAAAGAAGAGAAAGAAAAGAACGAAAAGGAAAAAAAACAAAAAAAAAAAAAAAAAAACACAAAAAGAAAAAAAAAAAAAAAAAAAAAACAAACAAAAAAAAAAACACCAAAAAAAAAAAAAACCCACCCCACCCACCAGCGACGTTCGTCAGCTATCGGGGGCGGCTCAGCAATTACTGTTCTTGAGTAGACCGGGCGAGTAAGGCGCGATGATTCTAACACCCCACTCGAGTCACCGAGGGTTTCCGTCTACTATTTTTGCCCATCCAAGTCCGGGGGCAAGGATCTCTATTCGACCTGCCAAGTCCAGGGGTCGTTCAAAAACGAGAAACTTAAACTGGATAGTAGTCGACTGCTACTATCCAGTTTTAATAACGTAGTCTCCCAGCCAAGTCCGGGGGCGGGTTGTGTAACGTAATCGGCATGTACCTATTAGCGTAAATCTAAGGCTCAGCAATCAACACTGCAATTGGTCAGCCAAGTTCAGGGGTTCGATTGTATCGATTCAAAAGAGCCTTAGTAAAGTACTAGATGACAAATCTTGATCTGGTTTTTACAAATGAAGCAGAAATGATAGACAGAGTTGACGTGTAGGCAGGGCTAGGGTTGAGTGATCATTTTATGCTGCGGTTTCCTCTTTATGTATACTTTGACTCAACACGGAAGCGACCCGAGACGACAATGTACAACTTATACAGGTCTGATTGCAACAAAATGAGACAACTTTTGCAACTGGACTTGGCTGATATCAACGACCTGAATGTGAACAACATGTGGTGTAGCTTACGAAATTCCATAAACAACGCGATTCCCATTTGTGAACATACGAGTCATCACTATAACAAACCTTGGGTAAGCCGGGCAGTTATTCCAGCGCAATGTCTGCAGGCTAATGCGTACCGCACGTTCGCCCGGTCTTATACCGCCATTACACTGTCAAATTATCAGGAAGCCAGCCAGAATGTTGCCCAAATTACGTTCCACGCCATTTGGAATTATGAACGAAAATTAGCCATGAATATCCATAAGGATCCTAAGTCATGGTGGGCGTATGTAAACAGTTGCAAGAAAATAAAACCTCGGGTTGGTCCTATCAGTGCGACGATCTGTCATATGCGAAGTCAGATTTGGAGTCGGCGAACATCCTTTATAATTATTTTTCATCTGTCTTCGTTCACGAACCTGATGGCGAACGTCCGATCTTCCCGATACGCACTACGGCTACTATAAGCACCATATAATTTACTCAACAGGGGGTGAAAACGGCGATATCAAACTCGAAGCAATCAGCCTCACTAGGCTCAGACAACATCCGAAAATAGTATTGCACGAGTGCAAAGATTCTTTAAATAGTTATTTGGCTAAATTTTTTAAATGCTCCTTAGAGACATCAGGGCTACCTGAAGACTGGCGCTTGGCGCTTGTTACCCCATTCACAAAACAGGCTCGCGGTTCGACAGGAGCAACTACCGACCTATTAGTCTAACATCAGGGCCTTGTAAAATAATGGAAACTATTATCAAGGAAAAACTTATGACACACGCTTTGGAGAACAAACTGTTGACCTCTGCACAGTATGGATTTGTCCCAGGGCGCTCACGCGAAATTGTGGGGATAGTGCAGACGCTATTTACCTCGATCTGTCAAAGGCATTCGATCGTGTGCCACATAAACGTCTTGCGCATAAGCTTCGGTCATAGGGCATATGCGATCCTTTACTCAGCTGGATTCAAGCATTCCTACAAGGCAGACATCAAAGCGTTGTCGTAAATGGAGTAAAGTCTCCTGCTATACCAGTAACATCCGGCGTTCCGCAGAGATCTGTGCTGGGCTCTGTCCTGTTCCTTTACAACATCAACGATTTCGCTGAGCGAGTTAACAGCGCTGTTTGGATGTTTGTCGATGATTCCAAGTTACTCCATCGGATAAATAGACACATGGCCGATCTTGATAACACATCTCTTCAGAATGATATTTGGTCTCTTTCAAGTTGGGCATCGGATTGGCTTGTGCAGTTTAACGTCGATAAATTTGGATGTTTTCATTTTGCACATCATAATCCAATGGTTGATTGTTCCATCAACAATAATACAATTCATACTGTCACGACAATCAAGGACCTCGGCATCACAATAACATCATCGTTAAAACCATCTGAACATTGTGCACGCATCGCGGCTGAAGCCAACAATATTCTCCGACAAATGAAGCGTACTCTTCGGTACTGGGACCAAACAACATTTTTGATGCTCTACTTCGCTTTGGTGCGATCAAAGCTTGAGTATGCCGTCACCGCGTTTTGCCCGTATTATCAGCGTGATATCCAATTGCTGGAAAAAGTTCAGCGGCGAGCCACTAAAATGCTGCCATGTCAACGCAACATGGATTACCCTACCAGAGTTAGTCAGCTGGCTTCACAAGCTCTCGAGACTCGACGACTACGTGCCGACCTATAATGGTTTATAAGATGATCAACGGCATCATAGCATACGACTATAACAGGCTATTCAAAATGCCAGCTGCGGCAGCACAGTCTCAAAATACGAGCGAATACAGCTGGTTCACGACTTGACTGTCGGCACTATTTCTACTTAAATCTCATCATAAACACATGGAACGCTCTTCTTAACGATGTAGTCACTGCTCCAATCGTTGATTGAATCTTTTAAAACGCGCCTCCACGTCTCGATGCCATTCTGTTATTGTGATTTGTGCTTTCGGTGTATTGAAATATTTTAGCCACAAGCATCATCGTTTCGTTCCGTGCGACCAAACAGCCGATGCTTGGTATCGGCTTTAATCCCAATCTAACAAGCAAACTGACGTTAAAGCTTCATCGAACCTTCGCTCGCTGATAGATTGGGGCTCCGTTGAGCCGGTATAAACCCTAATCGGTGTCACTCAACCTATATTGCATTGAATAAGGAAAGCACTAGCGTATTTCTAGGTCCTAGGCAGGGAATAACCGGAACCAGCAACCGGATCCGTTTGTAACAGATCCTTACGGATCGTTACGAGGTGGATAATCCTGACCACATCCTAATGGTAAACTTTTATCGAAAACTCATAATCCTGACCACACGATAATGGTCAACATTTGCGAAAATCCTGACCACACCCCAATGGTCAACATTTTTTTCGAACAAAAATAAATCGGACCACAGTGCAATGGTCAACATTTTTCGACCACCAATAATGCTGTCCACAGTGTAATGGACAACATTTTTCTGAGTAGCAAAAATCCCTTCCATGGTGTAATGGACAACATTTTTCCGAGTACTAAAAAATCCTGTCCATAGTGTAATGGTCAACATTTCGTTGAGTTCCCCAATAATCATGACCACGGGTATAGTGGCCAACTTTTCCGAATTCAGCCCCCAGAGTCTCCCCCAAACTGGAACACCCGACGGGAATAGCCCAAAAGGGTACGGAACCCACCCTTGCCTTATAATACGTATATCTATGTAAACGGAATCAATTAATCGCCTCTTGGCGCGAGCGAATATGTAAACCGAGCTCCTCTCTATATGTATCCATCGACTACAAAACCCTGTTGTCACCTCATGTATAGACCGCCTAACTGGCACGAACCCTGAACCATATTTACGTAAACGAGCAATTGAAATAACTCGCGAGATCAGTACAGCTATATAAGTACATAATTGTAGCAAATCAGAAATTATCAGGTATATACGTTTATAAATGAAATAGAACTGAAATCAAGGTATATACGTACGTAATTGGAACAAATTCAATCGCACCATATATCGATATATACGCATATATCTATATATAGGTAAACGGCATAATTAGGTTCAAAGAGTCCCGCTATGTAACCGACTCGTATTTTCAGTATCTCGGTCTGCACCGCCGACATTGTTTTGATCAAGATGGGTATCTCTGTTGATGTTTCAGGGATGGATATTCGTCAAGGAATCGTAACCGTATATACAGATACTAGTATCCATCGAAATACATATTGATTGCAGTGCCCCGAAGGCACGCCTTGATATATATATATTGACGATATCATGATTTTTACCATATTACCATTGGCCATAAAGGCATTATTAGTGTACTGCGTGTAATTATCATCGTTATTGTCGTACTTGTGGTGGCCATAAAGGCACGTGTTCAGTATATACATTGTTATTTGAAATGACTGGCCGTGACGAAGATCCGTCACGACCGTCCTCACGAATGAGGACCACAAAAATGTGACTGCTCGCTCGAAAGCGAACAGCAATTGAGGAAATTCCCTGAAAATTATAAGCTCAACGTCGAATTATAAAGTTTACCAGTGCTCGCTACGCTGGTAATTTGTATAACGTTACGAAATATTATCTACCAGCGTTCAATTTCGCTGGTTAAGATAAAAGCAAAGTTTAGAAAATTTATGAAATTTAGAAATCGAAAGTATCGGCTCCGGTCCATAACTCCGGAACCGTTGGGAATTTCAAAATTTAGTACTTAATATTTATTATAGATAATTTAACGGTCTATCTAAATCTAATGAGACCGGTTTCGTGCAGATACGACCCGGATCCACGGACTTATTAGTAAATATGCACATACGTAAGCAAGTAGAATACATTTAATTGAATAAGTCAACGACTACTGAACGCACGGATATATATGTATGGCACCGTCGTAATCCCTAGACCCGAGGTTTTAATTTAAGCCCGGACGGGTCTAGCTGCGCCCACTTTTAGGTACCCCATATGAAGATTTTAGAAGTAGCGCCCCGACGGGTGTGTCACCCCTCATCAGATTCCCCGTATCGAGACTAATCCAAAAACGTATAAAACACCCCAGAAAAGTGTACCCCGAACCCAGGGGAACCGTTTAAACACCCTACCCGGAAAAAAATCGACATGGACCCTCCCCCAAGAGTCTACTTTCCCCCTGTAGACCGAATACGGTCCTGTTACGTATCGTTTTGTTTGGTAGGACGTACTGAGTCCGAATCCGAACTCCACTCGGAACTCTGGCCTTTACCCAGGGACCCCCACCCTCTTTTTACCCCTTTGCTCTCGCCCTTCGTTCTTTTCTTTTGTTTACACACGCCGTGTCTTTTTCTCTCTCTTTTCCTGAAGTCTATTTCCAAGCACAACTAGATAGAGCAAGTATGTGTATATATGTATATATATAATTTACATCAAATTGATGCTTCTATTAAGTCAACAATCTAAGGATATTAAGTTTATATGAAAGTAGTGTGCTGCTGGTACTTCTTCAGTAAAGTATCGGTTAATTTGAGCAAACAAAGTTGATAGATTCGCCTGCCATATCAATTTCATATTATCTTCGAAAGAGTTTGTATAAAGCTGGAAGCCCCTATCAAATTCGGGAAAGTTTCTCATTAAATAAATATAGTATCAGAGCTGACTGTTGTACGGCTATAGGAAACTAGTATTAGTTTGGAGGTTGGTACATATTACTGTCATTTGAACTTTATATTAAGCTGGATAACAATATAAAGGTTTCACATACGATAAAGTCTATATAAATTTAAAGTTTTGTTTTAAGTCGCCGCGCTGGACCAGCTGATAGACTTGTATCTTTGGTAGCTTGCAATATGCATTCGGAGTTAGTAAATAACGGTTTTATTAAAACTTTAGTAAGTTTCGGTAAAATTTAAGGAGATTTAATATTAACTTAATATAAACAAGGCCATAAATCAAGTTAATTGAATGATATTTTATATTAAAATCGGCCCGAAATATCCGAAAATATGATCGGAATTTGGCCGATAAGAATATTTATTTAATTTAGTAATATTAAATCAGAAAATCGACCAAAAGTGCTGAGTAAGCACTTCAACGGTCCAAAATTCAAAAATTTGAAATTTTAAAATTCTAGTATAAAAGCAGAACTGCATAAACAAGACAGTGTTCAGTATGACTTCGACAGCGCAGAGTTCGGTCGTTTTGCAGACCGGCTCTGGCGCTCTTCAGTAATTAGTGTTTGTGTTCGCTCGTCACCTACTGTTTTACTCTGCTTTTGTTTTGGCTTGGCGGATGGATGGACGCGTGCGATGGACGACGACCGTGGAACGAAGGACTGTAAGTGTGGACAGGGAGGCGGTTAGGGCAACCGTATTCTTTTGACAGGTAGACTCAAAGCTCGATAGTTAATCCGTAAGATGGAACAGTCTGGTAGTAAGCGTATCAAAGGAGAGTGTGCTGCCTCCCCTGTCCACACTTCCTTTTTACATGATAGCCCTGCCCGTCCTAGCTTGTCCCACGGATCCGCTGACACTGTTGGCCGTTCACGATTAGATCAATCCCGAATTCATACAGGACCTCCCTCGGTCAATGAGTTAGGATACAAGCCAACGCGACACTCGCGTCAAGACACAATTTTACCTGGTTCCCTGAGTCGAGTTAGGATTTAGAAAAATTATTCTTTGAGCCGACCGAGGTTAAATAAAAGGTTTTGGCTGAAAGTTACCATTGGAACTCCGAAGCATCCGCGGTCTCGCACTATTTTTCTCGATGTTTATCAAAGATTTTATTCAAGGTTTCGTTCATTTTATTGGTTTTTGGACGCAAGCTCGTCCGCCATTTTGCCACCTGGCTGGTAGGAAGTTACGATATCGTAGGTATTAATTTACTATAGGATTTCAGTCAAATTTTGGTTGCATGACCATAGTGCTACCAACAGTACCCATTAATCGCGTATCATGTCACCGCTGGACAAATCGCCTCAGTATCCCATGAGCTGCATAATCCACTCCGTGTCCAAATTTGACATATCTCGAGAGTTGCTGTACGGGGTTGATTAAAACTTTACTTGAATTATCCAGAAGGATCCAAACTATAGATTTAATATTTAAAACGTTCAAATATCTAGTTGGAAACTTAAACCCAACGACCCGAAAAAGGGGTCACTCCCAGCAAAACGCGAAAATTCAAGTAACTTATGTTCTTTTCCAGGAATTTTGTCAGAACTTTGGCAGCTTCTTCGTGACAATGTCCGCTAATAAATAGGACTCTAAAACCCTCTAAGACTTAAAATTTGGTCCCAACCTCCGTCTACCGGGACCCTTAAGCTGTCTGCAACACAAGCCCGCCTGATCGTTCCTTTTCATGTTGTTACAACTCACGTTGGTGTACTCGAAATGTTTGACATCTGTATTGATCTAGATCAGGGATCGACCGCAATTGGAGACCCAACTCCATTGTGTTTGTAGAATAATTGCATAAAGAATAAGCACCGAAGTTAGCCAGCACACGAATTTTACATGGTCAGTCTAAGTACGTATGTATGTATGCGAGTGGGACAGAAATTTAAAAATCCCGTATCGTTGTCGCACCTTTAGAAAAGAATTTAGGAGTCGTACCGAAGAGCAGTACATACCATTGTCATGGTTTAATAAGTATTGTTGTTTCAATTGTTGTATTACGTTGTCATAAGTTAACCTCATCGCTACTAGCTGCGAGTATCAATAACTGATTATCATGTACCATAATTTTGTGATTCGAATGAGCAAGATGAGGTCTCACAAACGTCCCGTTGCACGCTCAACCCCGTATACCCTGCCTCGTTTCCGCCTTTCGCTTACCCGAACCTATTGTTGTGTCGGAGTTCCCTTCCTGTTGGTAAACGTAGTACCGAACAAATAGTTAGTTCGACGGCGCCTTTATTATGTCGATAACTAACCGTAGCACCTACGGGTACTGATTTTGATGGACCCACTGTTTTCATGAGTAAGGTAAGCGCAGCTGTCATAAGATAAGGCTTCACAGTACATACCGTGTTTTGACTCAGCTGTGAGAGTTCAGTGAAAAAGGCGATGACTCCGCAACCCTCCCCGATTGAAGCTCTGCTCATTGCGTGTTAGCGTGCCATAATTGTGACATAACGCTTATTGTATTCGCCCGTACAATATGTATCTGTCCGTGTACCCATAATTTTTGTGCAACTCATCAATAAATGCTCACTGAAAACCCAAATTGTTGAATTCGGAGATGGAGAAGCGTTAGCTTCGGAATCGAAGAATTCTCACTAGGAGAGCATAGGGTGAATAATATGCGCGTCCGTTTATTTTCTCTGTCAACACGACTTTTCTATTTCAAGTTCGGCCGATTTTGACGAATTTTTTTAAACGAAAGCTACAGATCTCTAGATGTGCCTTTTGGGGGTTTTATCCCGGTGGGACCTACCCATGGTCCCACAGGGACCCCCAATGGGGGTACCCAGGGGGTAAGGGGTCAAAATGACCCATTTTAGGGGTATTTTCGCTCATAACTCCGTAACCCTTGGGCCGATTTGAATGATTTAGGTATCGGAGCATTTGTCTAGACGAGCTTTATTCTTGGGTATATGAGTCGCTTGGGTAGCGCCACCCTGGCACCAGGCGGGCCTTGAAATATGGTGAAATTTTGAAAATTTTGGCAAAAGTTTGGCGTGCTGTAGCTATGTAACCACTTATCCGAATAGAATGAAATTTAGCATGGTGATAGAGCAACTCATGCCCTACCAGGTGCGAGCCATCAGATTTGCTCTATCTCTTCTAGGCATTGAGATATAAGTCCTCTAAGTTGGGTCCCACGGCCATTTGGTTAATTTAGCAAAATTTTTTCAAACTTCCATATCTCCAGAACGGCTCGGTCGATTTGGCTCAAATTTTCACAGCAACTTGCCATAGAGATCGCTTGGATACAGTATTGGTTATATGCCAATGCTTCGCCCCGTTGCCGAGAATGAGGGAAATAACCCCCCTGGCGAGCCGAAATTTGTCAAATTTCATCTTTTTTGTCCATAAATCGGTAACGCATGAATCGATTTTTATCAAATTTTGTTGTAATTGAATTCGGAGATGGAGAAGCGTTAGCTTGTTTCCTGCTCGGGTTACATTTCAGCGTGATGGGAACATTTGTAGCCGAGAACAGATACCTCCGCAGCTTGCATCGGCAGTTACTGTTCACAAACAACAAGGTGCGACATTGACATCAGCAGTTGTGTCAATTGGAGACCGAGAATTTTCGCCAGGACTCACCTATGTAGCACTGTCCAGAGTGAAGCGTATAACTAACATGATGCTACACCCGTTTCTGTTCAGCAGGATATATTCTGACAACACAAGAAGGCGAATGCTGGAGAGACTACACGAGGACCGTCGTCTATATCGCATGGATGGATCCATAGCAATTCCAGATTACTTGGAAAGTTTGCCGCCACTGGAATCAAAAAGCAGTACCGACGTGACACTGCGAAACCAAAACGTGGTTTCCAAGTCGAGCGATCAAAAAAAAAGACTCAAAGGCCTGTCAAAAAACGTGTGACGCCGATGACAACAGCAAAAGGATATCTAATGGCTAATGATCCAGAGCAACCCTCAACGTCTGTCCTACAATCGCAAACCGGTAATATTCCAAGAATAATTGAGGACCGTTCCACACAGATCCTGTTCAAGCCATTAACCATGCAACAACGTTTCGTAAAAGCCACCGAGTTTCGCTTACCAGTAAAGCGAGGATTAATGATTCCTTTAGGAGGCGAGCAAATGATTTCCGCATCACGTCAACCGCGTGTGATTTACCGCGACAGAGACACTGGGAATGGGGCAATGTCCGACGCAATTGTTTCTACAGGTCCATATCACAGGCATTAACTGGCAGCCAAAACCACCATTTAAACGTTCGAAACGCCGTATTGAATTTCGTCCGGATGACAGCTCGCTGCTTTGGTATTCCAATATACCTGTTTACGCCGATGCTATCTGGCACACGACTGGATTACCGTTGGAGAAATCTCTCACCTAATGAGTTAAATACGTCCGGTGGGGCAATTTACGTTTATCACTGTAATGCTGCTTTGTTGAATGCAGAATATCCGGATCACTTTGTGCTGGTGGCTGATATTTGACAATTCAAAATAGTTTGGTCCTGTTCCTGTCAAATTAGATCAGTGTATTATATTTTGGTGAGTTATTTCAAAATAATTTTCTTGGTTACAAAGCGTAGTGAGATAGACTGTTAATGACAGGCCGATAAAGTGCTTATCGTTCTCCGAATTCACATGCCTTGGCGCGGTGCCAAGTTTCTAGTTCTATTGATTTGTTGACCCTTGGTAGCGATAGGAACTGAAGGGGTTTGAAATCCGTCACCCCAAATCGACAACCCACGTTCAGGTTTGACACGCGCATCGAAGAAGCAAACCTCAGCGTGTCTCGCCGATTACAATTAAGTTGTTAACTACGTTTGTTGTAAAGGCGCGACTAGTGCGACAAATTAGGAAGAATTATAAACTCACGCTGAGCGCCCGAAATAGAAAATTTAGATACGCGCGGATCCGACGTTAAACGTCTAGGGATTTGTCGGACCCTAGTGGGGGCCACTGGCTAAAACAAAACTAAATAAATTACCCATTTACGTAAAGTCAGAAAGAATCTTACACTTCCCGGGTTTGACGTGGATAGGGAATAGTGGTACGGTCTCTTTGGCCTGTGAGCAGGTGACGGAGCCGACCTCCCTGGGGACCTCAAAGGTAGTACCTCGTAGACTACGTGCGCAACCCATCCGGCAGGATCGGAACACATCCTGTGAAGCGCTCCTGCGGCTTGCTAAGGTCCGTCATTTCTTGGGCCTGACTCGCGTGGGAAAGGAAATTCGAGTAATGGAAACCCATCAGGTCCGCCCTTGAAGTCACGATAGCCGGGGTCGTATGGGCATTACGTCTGGGAAGTGCGTAATGCAGCAGCGTCACGTCGATATTACACGTTCATTTAAACCGGATCTGGAACCTGGTCTTCGAAGCTTATATATATAGTAAAAGTGATCAAAAAAGAAATGAAGGTATATATATATATATACAGTGGATCTAAAATTTATTAAAATAACCTTTACAACAAACTTAATGTATTGCGATGGCATTATTGCCTTTCTGAAACTTTAAGACTGAGGAGGCTAATAATGTTTATTTATCGATAAATACGTCGGTTTTAGGACACCCAGAGCAAAAAATGCCTTTCATTATACACCCCTATGTATATATACTGCGTCAAACTGAATGTGCTTACAACGCGTGGAGCGTAGAATAAATGCTTTCGCTCTATCTCCAGTCGCCTCCCTTTACTACATATATATACGTTTCTTACATATTTTTCTGAAAATTATTGGTTTATATTGTTCTAAGAGAAAATAATAGAAGGTAATTTTCTGATCCGTGGGGTTGGGCAACCAGTGTCCGTCAGTTAGATGATAATGATGATAACTTTCTAATCAGAATTCTGGAAATGAGACAAACATGATACTGCTCCCACAGTTTCAATAAATACAGTCATTGCCAAGTACACAGTTTCTGTCTGCGTTGCAGATAACGTTACTTCAATGTAGACTAATTTACAAAGTTTATAAGCACAGTGGCTGGTGCTTGACGCAATTTATGTTAGCCAAGCTTACGCTAGCTAATTCTACGTAATGCATACTCTGTTACCGAGTTGGACAAGGGTTAATTCGAACATACCCCGTAGTCTTCTGAATGTACAAAATAACTGCTACAAGCATCGACCTATCTTTGATGTGCGATAACGATTTGAGTGATAACGGCGCCAACAATGGGCGTAACAAGGAACGGATTCAAGAATTCGGTGAAGAAATCAAAAATCGACCATCGATGAAAACCATAAAGAACCGATTCAATCACAATCGGGGAAACAATTCGAATGAATCAAGTTTGAAACAATACAATCGGTGTGACAAACATGAAGTTTTTATAATCAAAAGAACTAGAATCAATAACGGTCCGAACAACGACAAACAATCAAGTCAATACGATCAAAAGAATTCAAGCTGTTTAATGGTAACCCGAATATAGAAGTGTAAACACGCCAGGCAAAACGTGGATGACTAAACAACGAGGCCCGGCGACCCGATTAATGCCCAGTGGCCTCAAACGAACCTCAATTAATGCCATGATCGACAGAGGTGATCAACTTGAAATTCTAAAGAACGGTGTTTACGAAGATATCAGCCGGAAGAAGCTGGGTTTCGAACTAAAGAAGTCTTAGCTAAGAACGGTGAAATTCCACATATATATATTGTATTTTTTATTTTGTATAATTCGTATATATATTTCGTCTAATCATATTTTCCATGTTTTAAGGCAATTTTGTTTGGGGGGAGGGAACCCTACAAGAAAGAAGAAACACCCCATAACAAAGAATTAAGAGTAAACCGGGAAGGTTTACGAAAGAAGAAATTAAATTGGGATAGAAGTGAATGAAAGAATCGGGACGGAAACAGGTATCGGTTAATAGAAGAAAACAAATAGGGATATGGAAGCGTCAGTAGTAGACGCTAATTCGGCGAATGGTAAATGAATGAAGGAAAAGGGGAAGGAAAGATCGGGATAAAAACACGATGATGGCGCTGGCTTGAGAGGCAAAGTTGTGGGCTTCGGGCCGTGGTGTGCAGGGGTTCACCACTTAAAACGTCCCCTGTTAGCCTCTCAAGAAGCTCCTTCATAACATCTTGAGAGCACTTCCCCATCTAGTTTGGTATAAAGAACGGCATCAGTATGTCGGGGGTTTCCCTGGCTACAAAGGGGATTTCCGGACCCAAATCCACCCAAATACCCCAAAATCCGGGTTTTCACTATTTTTCTTATTATACGTATGTCCCTTATCCCACCAACTTTCTAAATTATTAATTGAATTCTGAGTGAGTGATTTAAACGAGCAAAGCGAAGAAGTCTTAGTAGCCAAGTATGAAATTTGGCAACGTCTGTTTGTCGGTTTTTTGGTGTGACATGCACAACTCGACGCCTGTACTTGGTCTCAAATTTGTTTAGGTTTGGTAACCCCTCAATTCCCATTGTATTTCAAATTTACTTTCTCCAAATTAACTACAAACATTCCAAATTTGTGCAAACCTTCATAACAATTTACAGCCTTTAACCATTTTGCCTCTGCCCGACGAACATCCATGTCTACGTTTGAATTCGCGCAATCTGGTGTAAAGACAACCCTGCCGGCGGTAGACCGGTACATCTTTTGGTGCTATATCTCCCTTCCTTATAACGAACTCGTACTTTTCTTTTAACATACCAATAACAACATCGATCCTCTTTGCTAGAGTGGTCTTCCCCATCCTCATTCACACCAGCTGACCATGTGATGGTCAGCTGTTAAGGCGAAGGGCAGCCGAGAAAATCTCGTATCCGTTTCCGGTTACTCGCCACTAGCTAGCTAGTGGCACCATGTTTTAGATCTAAACTGGTATTTTCATAGAATAATCAGTTTTTCAGGTGTTTAGATTTTAATTTATGTTACGAATCGATGGCCGATGGTTGTAAATTTAACGAGAATATACAGGTTTGTTACAACTGACAGTTAATATTTTTATATCTATAAGTGAAATGAACAGAGCAAAATATTCGAGTTCTTTTGAATAGCGGTTAACCGTGAACAAATCTTTTTGTCTGTTTTGTAGATTAATATGTCTGTATAAACATTCCCAAAATGTATGTGCGTCCAATTTTTCTTTTTGAAGCGGAAGAGTGGTGTATTCACTGAGAACGCCTGGGGTAATCTTTAAATTCCTTTTTTACCTGTTGCCGTCACTCATAGCTCAGCTTCTGATGGACGAATTTCAATAAAATTTTGTTGTTCAATAAAAGCCAAGCCGACGATCTCTTTAGCTGTCCGCCAACAACTCTGAAATATAATACATTTATACCGCGCTCATTTCGCATAAGGCGTTGCAAAAGCGCCAAAGACCATAAAAATAATAACCCTCATAATTATCAGTTTCTGGGAAACAAGAAAGTTTTCAACTTAGACTTATATTCGGCAGCGCTCAGGGACCGACTTCGCACTTCAGATGGCAGATTGTTCCATGTGGATGGTCCAACAAAAGCAAATGTTTAGTTTCGAGGCATGTCATTTCGCAATATTCGTTCATCAGCCAGTCTTGATGTTGTTGAAAATCGGAGAACCTCGGTCAGGTATGTCGCGGCGTTGTCTGCTATTGCTTCGCGGACGATCACGAAGATCTTGTATTTGATTCGTTTGTCCAGCAGCAGCCAATTCAGGATGGGGAGATATGATCGCGTCTACGTGTGCCCATAACAATTCTGGCAGCGTCGTACAGGTTACGGCGAAGAGGTTGTAGACGTGTGGCAGGCGCGCTGTGGAGCAGCGCATTACAATAATCGATTCTTGACGTGGTGAATGCTCGAATTGTTCTCTTTGACGTCGCTGTATCCAGTCGATTTCGTATCCTGCCTATTTCGCGTAGTTGATCACGAAATCAAACATTAAAATCTGTTTTTAATTGTTCTTTGCCAAATCTAGAACACGGGTACCACTGTTTCACAGCTCATATCTCGATACGCAGCTCTCAGTCGTCCTCCATGCATCCTGCCGTCTGAATCTTGATCTACAACTTTGCTGACAAGCTTTTTGTGATTTTGTCTTGGGCTGCCTTGTACCCAAATATGTTTCGTTACCCCTTTGAAGAAATAGAATTTCTTCAAAGTTAGACATGTTATTGCAGTTTTTATCTTACAACGAGTGTTTATTTGGTTATCAAACACGTTGAATACGATGGCTTTTTTATCTAGACTTCAACTTTATCACTATGTCTTATGCGGCATTATGGGTTTTACGGTCGAGTACCCCGATTTCCAAAATATAGTCTGTATTCATTTGTTTGGTTAT
This sequence comes from Trileptium ribeirensis, assembly GCA_030248225.1. Classification (NCBI taxonomy): domain Eukaryota; kingdom Metazoa; phylum Nematoda; class Enoplea; order Enoplida; family Thoracostomopsidae; genus Trileptium; species Trileptium ribeirensis. Next base: position 42,230 of record JASANE010017648.1, read on the forward strand.
GTATTGCTTATATACGTAGATTGAAGAATGACTGGGTTATCTAAAGTTCCGAAATTATGCCTGGGGCGTGTGCAGGTCGCCATTGACATTACCTCCCTCCAGTTACGCTGTGGGCCCATTAAACTCGGTGGTCCCGCAGTTACACTGGGGAACTATATAGTACTATAACCGCCAGAAAACAACTAAGATATCTAACAAAAACAACTGATTGTAATTTTGCTTTTCATAAAAAAGGGGCTTTTTCGTGGTTTTTAGCCGCACAGGGGCAAATTGGGGATTTTTAGCCAAAATAGAGAAAAACGCATATGTTTTAGCCCACCGACAAAATTTGGTTATTTTTAAAGATGCAAAAAAGTACTTGGATGCTTGAACTGGAGAAGCCAAAATTTACATGAGCGATCTCGAAATACCTTTGGTCCCCCTCCGCACGTCTGTGGAGAAACCAGACCTTTATATATAGCCAAATGATATAAGAGTGTTCCTGTTATTGTGAGGTATGACCACTCATACATAAAATTTTACATAAGAACATAGGCTAGCCAAAACTAGCCTGTATCGAAAGTAGCTTCTCACGTGTGTATAAAACAGAAGAAAACGTTATTTCTTCTAGCTCCTATATCGGCTCATGGGAAAGAGTCCATAACACGCAAAAGTTCGTCGTTTGACAACACATAGACGTCATTTTCCCAACTTAAAAGCTGCAACATTGCTAAAAAATTAAAAGAATACCGTTCAGTTTATTAGCTTATACTTTTGGGAAACTTTGTGGAACATATTCAGCGGTCATCTTTATCCCATTAGCCGGTCTTACTCTGGGACGCCCTTCTCAAATTTTATAAATTGGGGTAAGGGTGACCCGATATGTCCCGATAAGTATAACCTTTCTTCTCACCCTGATTTAATTTGGAATGTCAGCGAATGTGGTTTCCCGGACGATCCAGGCAAATGCAAAACAGTTTCTGGTGTCAGGAAGAAACTGTGCACGTGGTTACTGGCAGTTCAAGAGGCAATACCTCAATTCTGGCAACGTGTTGTGTGGTAGGTCGGACTCTACGTCCGTTTATTCTTCACAAAGGAAAGCATGAGCAAACAACATCGCGCTCAGCTGACCCTTTCGTTGCAATATGATCCGTGGATGGACACATGAACGTTTTATAAATGGTTCGAAAAGTGGGATAAGCTACACGAAGCTATTCCGCGCACGATCATACAATGTTGGAACCGAGGATGGCTATATATATTCGTTGGTCACGTATTTATGGGTTGACAGAGTAAAGTATGCACGCGAACACCGTGTAGTATTTCTGAAGTTGCCGGCACATACAACAGAACTGCTACAACCGCTGGATGTTGCGGTTTTAAAATAACTGAAAAATTGCTGCAAAAAGCCGTTATCCAGAGTCTATGCCCACCGGCAAAAGTTGTGTAAAGCAGAGTCTTTTTCCTGTAATCTTGCGGCTATATGGCCCAAATCTGTAACGGGAGCTAACACCAAAGCGGGGTTTACCGCCAACGAAACTAAGACAGTGGTATTAACCTATCAAAATATCCAACGCATGGTTTCTATCCGGCACTGTATCAAAAATTTGACATTTGGATTTGAAAAAGGTAAACCGCCGTTGAATTAACGATCACGGTTTGTTGGACGCTTTAAAAATATCGGATATGGGACACGAACCTAAAGCAGAAGGTACTAGTGGTTCCTCAATACCACACACTAGTTCACTTAGTTCCAAGTACGAAACATCGTCTAGCATTGCCCACTCGCTGCCGCCGAAAGAGAATGGCAAATATTGCTGGATTTCCAACGAGCCATTAGCTGAAATTTCACCTGGAGCTGTGGTTGCTTGAAAGTTGATAGTGGCACATCTGGAAAGTTTCAGCGGGCCTGGTATCTGGAGAACAAAATAAATGCTATGGTTTTGTAGTGTATTTCCGTAAAATTAATAATTGACCGTATAAATGCTGCAGAAACATATATATCTATTGAGGTTGAGACAGTATATAGTTGCTCAAGGAATTTTTAACTATTTTGTATAATCGAGTTTTTTAATTCAGAAAAACATGTTTGAAAGCCAGCGAAAATTCCTCACTCGTCACTCCACCAATTTGGAGAAGCTGGGATGCGGGACAGTCTGTAGCTCTTTAAAATGCAAGGTTTATGTCCTTAACAGACGTGTTATAGTTCAGACAAGCTTTGATAATACTATGCACATTTAACAATAACCTATCCATCTGCATTACAAAGACACTGATTCCTGGCTGCATCGCAGAGATAAGTGATTAATTTCAATAAATTATTTCATAATAAATGCTTCACCAGAATTATAACTTAATTACTACTGGCCCAGTTGGTACAGCTTGAGGCAATTTTTGCCAGAGAAGCTTGTAGCAATTTAATGTGCTCTGAACTGCTTGCATATATTGCGGTGCCAAGTTTATGGCGGTGACTTCTGACTTCAGTGCTTAATAGTTGCAGTCTAATAACTGCTGTATGAATCCACTTGGTGCTGATTTGTTAGTCGTTAAGGTAGAAAAATATATACTACAAGGCAAATTTTTGCAAATAGTTTGTAAAGTATTTACATTGTGTTGATAGTCCTGTAAACCATATAATCGTGCATTATCCTATATTTTCGCTCCTAAATATATGAATCTTGTTGTTCAAATTCAAGTTTACAAACCCATATTATTAAATTTGAAATACACCTTGTTTTGATGGCCTACAATAGGCGACGAGCAAAAGTGATTGTCAGTTTTTTGAGCGGAGCGAGGTTGCCGAGCGACGCTTTTTTATTTTCTGTCTGGGAGCAAAAAGTCGATGTCCGTTAGTCCTTCATGGATCTCAAGAACCACTGAACCTATTTCAAAAAACTTTTTTTGTTTGAAAGCTTATCATGGGAGGATGTGCACCTGATATTTTAGAAGTTTGGTAACTTGCCAATTTTACCATTAATTAGGCTAATTAGCTAATTAACACCCTAATTAAGCTCATAACAGCTTAATTATTAGTCGTAGAGTTGTTTTAACGGTATATACCCTGGGGTTTTCAGGTATGGCGGGTAGCAACTCTTACATTTTGCTTCGATTGCCATCCATCACCATGCTGTATAAGCCATGTGACTTCCTTTGTCTTGCTTTTCGTTCGAACGGAATAAAACTATTCTTTCATTTACTCATTGTTGTCTAGGTAATAATATATTCCCAAGACATTGAGTACGTTCATATTACTAATGCCGTCGCTCCGCTCAAAAACGTAGTTCCACTACGACTGGTTGGTAACATGAATATCTTTGTTATTTCTGACCATTTTGTGCCAGCTACCTAAGAGTCATAACGTGGGTATCATAAATATCTATCATCTGTGTCTTCAATTCGTACATACAAAATACCCTGTCATATAGCAAGTAGCAGCGACAACCATTCTGTGCCGTTCCTAGCCACATCGCGTACCCTTACCATCACCCAACCAATCTGTCGTCTTGACACCCAGTCGGTTTAATTTTTGAAGTCTTAATTTATAATTAGTGTGAAATAAATTTATATAAGGCTTGCTGCTCGAAGCCCGTTTACGATCTACCTCATTTTAACTCCCGACCGGAGCAGAACATAAATCCAGCTTACCTGGTGGAAATATACCACAATTTTCCATTTGTTGAGCTGTGTACTTTGCATGCAGAATAACCGATTGATGTCGCCTTTATGTCGAATTTTGTTTTTGCTGCTAGTCGTGGACCGTTATTGTGGTAGGTTCTATGGGTGTATAAAAAAACCTATATTTTGAGCATTTTGTCGCATATCTTTGTGTAGTGCTATTAATAACGCTGTATTTGTCATGCTTCCAGTTTACAAGGTAATTTTTTGCGTAAATAAAATTTCCAGTCAATTTTTCAGATCTAGTTTTGGAAGCGAATTGATCACTATAGACGTGTATTTTTACCACAACGAGAGCAGAAATGCGGATACTTTAAATAACATTGTGAAACGGAATTCCGATTCAGGTATATATGCCTTTGCCAGAACCGGAACTCGATTTTTGGTGAAACTGCAATTGCGGCTACCGGCTGATGTAATTAGAAAGAATTATCAAATTTTTTGTTTTATTTCATTTTTACGTAGCTACATATATAAATATATTTTAAATATGCCGTAGGATGATAAATATGAAATGAATAATAATTGCACAGAAATTTTATATCAAAAGTTTGATTTCAAAAGTGTTTTGGCTTGATTTCAGCATTTTATTACTTTTGTTTAAATGTTTTAGGCTAGGATTGCCGCCGAATCAGTCGATGGACATTTTCATCAAATCGGAGTTGAAAATTCACACAAACGAAATAACAAATTTGTATTTCTGCTCACACTGCTAGCATGTATTGGAGGGTTCTTGTTCGGTTACGATACTGGTGTGATATCTGGTGCTATGATTCTGTTAAAGGTATAGATCGTGCGTGGTTTTTGTTGATAGATAGATGTACACTGCTGAACGTATCGTTGTCCTGGCAAGACATCCGGCCAGCGTGTACGCTATATTTGAATTTGGAGTTTGAGAAGCGCTAGCTGCGGAATCGAAGAATTCTCACTAGACCGCACTATGGTGAAAAACTTGGGCGTCCGTTTATTTTTTGTGTGTAAACAGGACTTCGTTGTTTCAACGTAAAACGAAATGGAAGCGTGAGTGCTCATATGAAAGCTACAATACTCTAGATGTTTCTTTTGGAGGTTTTATTCCGATTCGACACACTACGTCCCACCAAAGGGGGTTACCCTGGGGTACATGGCTGAAATGGGCCATTTTTTGGGTCATTTTTGGTCATATCTCGGCAACCCTTGAGCCGATTTGAATCATTTTGATATCGAAATATGTGTACTAGGAAGCTTTATTTATGCGGCATAGGGGACTTTAGCAAATGGGCAAATTTCAAAAATTTTGGTCAAATTTTGTCGAGGTGTAGCTATGTCACGACTCAAGAGATTCGAACGAAATTTGATGTGTGAATAGAGCTGCTGCGGGGCTACCTGTACGGTGTCAACAGATTTGATGCAGGACCCCTGGGTCAATTGGAATTGGAGGCCAAATTTGAGCCGGACGCCATTTATAGTCGTCCGTGACATCACCACTTCTAACGGTATATATATTAATAGATTTGTGGCTCAAAATAAGTATATACATATTGGGTTTTCGTGGGTTCTGTTTTCAAATCGTCACTGTATTTAGACGTATCTCTTCGTGTAGAGGTAGTTATATCAATAGGCGAGACAAGACGAGTGGTGCGAAAGGGGCCAGTGTCATGCGGTCTGTAGCAAATTCTGTTTGTTTTTGCTGCGCTACAGATTACATAGATATGTTGTTCATGATTTGTAAGCAGTTCTGAGGTAGAGTTAACCTTCGTAGGGCGCGTATTAGATATCTGACTATCAGTTTTGCTGCATCTATGCCTTATTGAACAGCAGATTAATAAATATATTTTATTGAATTACATCTTTGTTTCGAAGACGAATATATTTTTAATGAGTTATTCCACTGTATGTTAACTTTACAGTTTCTCATTTCTCCAAATTCATACACTTAGCATGTCGCCAGATCCTAGATTTTAGGTGGCTTTGAGCAGAAACCACCATAAATAGCTACGTCGGCAACGACTTAAGCGATTTTTATGAGCTTAGGCTCATTCGAACCGGCATAGTCGATTTACCGTGTACATCCCAGAGCGATTTTGATTTAGGGTGTTGTTCCGGGATCAGTTGTCAAATGGGTTTTTTTGCTCCATTTTACCCCATTTTAGTACCCTTCACTGAAGCAATGTTATTTTTATCGTATCTTTCGAATTTTTTCCTCTGGTTAATTGTATTTTATTGTAAAATGATAAATGCCGATGCCTCTGTTTTTGTTTTTCAATTAATGTTCCGGTTCTGGATTTATGGGGTTTGACGTACGGGTGTATGGCTCCCCAATGATTCCTCGACCCAAAATTTGAAAATTTGTTTTGACGTCTTGGGCGTTTGATAAGATTCACCTGAGGGTTTTGGACATGGCAAACTTATTGTCGGTGCTGGTTTTGCATTGTGACCCAAGGTTCTATGGGTACGGAGGTATGGCGCCCATGGTTTGGGGTTAGAGGTTAAAATGAGGGTTCTTATCCCATTTTAGTACCCTTCACGTTTTTTGGATATTTTTATCGTAACTTTCAAATTTTTTATCCGATTGCTTTTATTTCATAGTAAAATGATAAATGCCGATGCCTCTTTTTTGTTTTTTCATTAAGGGTCTGGTTCTAGAGTTATGGAGTTTGAGGTATGATTCCCCAATGGTTCCTTGACCTAAAATTCGGCAGTTTGTTCTGACGTCCTGGGAAGCAGAAAAAATTCAATTTGGGGTTTTGGGCATGGGAAACTCATTGCCGGTGTTGGTTTTACTCTGCGACCCGTGGTGTGGCGCCCCTATGGTTCCTCGACTCAAAATTCCTAAATTTATTGTGACGTCCTTGGAGACTGATAGCTTGCACTTGGGTGTTTCCGGAGGTGGGAAACTTATTGCCGGTGTTAGTTTTGTTCTAACTTCTGCGGTGTTTTGTGATATCCACATATAGCATATCGATGTGTTCTATGGAGAGCTGATTGGCTTTGCACATAAAAGGCGTAGGTATTACTTTTATTAATTTATTACTTTTGCTTCGCTAATCTCCGTAATCTAGATAGAGTTACAAGTTTGTTTGAAACGCATAATGATATAGTAAATTTGCTGGTTATATGTTTGAACCCTCTAATCATTCTACGCTCCCAATTATGGGAGGCCTGGATTTTTCGGTTCTCTCTGGTCAAAATAGGTGCCCCGTGGTTCGTGCTTCCTGGCAAAATTTTGGGCTCTCCCGGTTCATGAACCTAGGGAAATTTTGCGCTCCCGTTCATTGCCTCTTGGCAAATTTTTTTGTTTGCCATAGGTCCAAAGTACATAAAATTTGATCAAAGTTTGTACTAAAATTCCGTTATGAAGCCAAATATTTTCTCAAATTTAGTCAAAATTTACTTCAAAACCGCTTTTTCTCTTCTTCTAAAGCATTTGGCTGTGTTTCTAACACGGCTTTTTACCGTTTTATTTGGCAATATCCGGCGCCGGGTTCGGAACCACCCCTCCCCCACGGCTCATACTCTCTGGCAAAAATTTCAGCGAATGGAGAGCCCAGTTTATGGTCACAAAAATTGCACTGACATTTTATTACGGCTAAATTTTAGGAAGAATTCTCATTAAGCATCGTTTGGCAAGAACTGATCGTATCGATAACCGTTGGCGCAGCTGCATTTTTTGCTCTTGTTGCCGGATTTCTAAACGAATGGTTTGGCCGACGGCGTGTCATTCTGCTGGCAAGTTTTGTTTTCACAATTGGCGCGATTGTAATGGGCGTCGCCGAATCACGCGTTACGTTGTTAGTTGGGCGTTTAATTGTTGGCATCGGAATTGGTGAGCGTTTGTACGAAATAAAACACGTTTAAATCTTATGTTAACACGAGTTTCATTCTTTAGATTCCGCCTATATTTGCTTTTTTTCTATGTGTAGAGGGCTTTCCGCTGGATGGTACAGGCTGCGCTATTTATAATGCCTGGACCTGGATCCTGCATTCAGTGACATCATCCACTCTTCTCCCTGAGTACAATACTGTATGGCCCTTAGTTAGCTAGCGCATTTCTAAAGTCGACGACCTTAAAGATAAAGTCATGGTGCATTAATTGTTCTTCGTTCGTTAATGTTAAATACTTTGAGGCCAAAATTTCTGGACTTTAAATTTTACTTGTCATATATATGATAAATTCCTATGGATCACAAATCATTACTTGATCGCAAGCTTGTATCCAGTGTATAGCAATACCCTGAAATAAACGTTAGATTCCAAATTAACGAACGTCGGACAAAAATCGGCTTTCCCATGATCTAAAATCTTCGTGCATTCTAGCTTTAACACAAAACGTGTGTACCGGGTTAAATAACCCTAAAGCTCATCGTTCATTTCCAAAAACCAAAAACTGACGTAATCCATATCCTTGAAACTTAACCTTTTGTAAACTTTCACTTATAGCTCGAAAACGTTTCAGAAAATTGCTCTCGACAAGTGGATTTTTTAAATTATCGATGGTGTTCGATTTTGATCTGTTGCTTTTGGCAAGAGCTATAACCTGAAATGTCGGAGACCCATAATGATGTACAATAATTTTGGTTACTAGTTTTCAAGTCGTGCCATTTTGAGAAAATTTGAGCAGAAAATCATTGGAGTAGCGTAAACGCAAAGTACAATGATGACTTATCCGCGACACAGACTATTAAAATCTTTTTTACCCAAATTGAGCGTTACTTGAGGAAAATCAATCCGTTTCAGTTATATATTGGTTGGCTAGAATCTTATTAAATTGGATCGTAGTGGTACGGAAATTCACAGCAACATAATGTGCGGTAAAAATGTAAAATTCCTGTTTGTTTCAAATTTCCAGTTTTGTCACTATACAATTTTTCATGAAGCCGGGAATTGTATTTGCATAGTTTAAGTATTGATTGAGGTTTCGTTTACTTTGTCTACAAATGTTTTCACATGCATTATCATTGCCATTTTTAAGCGATATTTTTTGCTGCCAAAATATTCCTCTTTGTAATACTTTACGGTGCCGTAACTCTTGCTTAGGGCTTGCATCAATGACTGTACCGATGTATATTGCTGAGGTAGCGCCAACCGAGATTCGTGGTCGTCTCGTAACGACTAATAATCTTTTTATTTGCGGCGGCCAGTTTATGGCGGCACTGCTGGACGGTGGATTTAACTATGTTCACGACGGATGGCGGTAAGTTTAGTTCTATTTATTTCTGGCTTTGTGATGTGCTTGTAGGTCAGAAAATTATTATATCTGTGAATTCAGGATATTTTCTAATTATGAAGATAACGCTGCTTGGCTTTCGGTTTTACATCATTCATATAATCATATCTGCGAAAAGTCTCTTCTTTGTACAACGGACGAAAACAATTCACAGCTGAATCAGTCTTATGTTTTAAACATTTTAGTTACTACGGTTAACACGGAACTATGGAATGAAATCGTAAAAATATTCTTTTTTTCCGCATGTGGAGGTCATAACTCATCACCGGATGGAAAGATTTTCACTATTTTTTATTTGATCACTATTTCTGCCTATTTGTACCCTTTTGACGCTAAACCCGCTAACTAATCGTCCGGGCCAAAATGAGTCCAAAAGGGTCAGGCGTCACATTTTTTTAGTTTGGCCATCTGAGTGTCTATCTTTCGCGACCTATATCTAGAGATAGACTTCGCAGCGAAAAAGAGACCGCCTAGAAATCCGATCATCAAAGGCTTCATATCATTACTGCGTATCACTAGCTAAATCCCTGAGCCGCTATGGGTCTAAATATAGCATGTCGATCTATTTTCACATAACACTATTGTTTGCTTTCTGATATCTTATTGTGGGGTACGAGCGTCACGCCATCCTTGTGTAGATTTTCGATCACGCTTAGTACATTGGTATTGTTGTCGGATACCTATGGTTTCTGTATGATGTCGTTCTAGTAGTGTATGTGGTGTTTTAGGGTCTGGCGACCTTTTCTCACAGAACAAATTTTTACTTTTTTAATGTTATTATGGGTGCAAGCGTCAAAACATTCTTATATATGTTTTTAAATACACTGAATACAATGGTATTGTCGTCGGAGAGATGTTGTTCTTGTAGCACATTCATCCACGGGGATATGGGGTGTTCTATGGTCTACCGAACCCTGCACAATACGTCGTTTTTTTGGATTTTAGTATTTCGGGTCGGACTATTTTCACAGCGCACATTTTAAAAAGCACACAAACGCAGTAAAGCTAATTTCAGACTTACAATATTTCTGTGGTTATGGTCGCTCTGTTTCCACTAGCTTAAGAGATACTGGGTTAGTCTTTTGTTCGATACAATGCGCGTAGCAAGGTGTTACAATTTGCACGTTGAATAAGGCAGATTCCCTACAGAACGTATCACTAAGAGTAAGTATTCTCATCAAAACAATTTCGCTCAAGGCGTGTATATCTTGCTGAACGAACCTAGCACTAAAAGTCTTCTTCCAAGCAACATAATGTTATCGGTGTGAGAAAATGTTTAGCTAGTGAATGGAAATTCAGCAATATTTTAGATACATGCTTGGTTTGGCAGGAATTCCGTCGGTGATCCAGTTCTTTGGATTCATTTTCATGCCCGAATCACCACGATGGTATGTTGCTCACGAGCGATACGAAGGTACGATAGCGTACGTTTACCTCACTCAGTTAACTATTACTAACGGGTTTTGTTTATCATTTACTATAGGTGCATCGTTGCAATAATGACTAAATCCGTTAAAACACACAGTCCATAACTTAAGTAGTTTTGTTTTTATACTTATATGCAACATGTTCTGGTAAGTACCAAAAGTCTATATTTATAGGTTAAGGCAAAATAATAATAATTGGTTTTTAGTACAGTGTGAGATTATTTCGTTTGCATTATTGTTTCCAACATGGTATAAAAGGTAAGTAACGAAAGCTCCATTTTTGTTGCATATAGCAACAATATTCCCGATTATCATGCCACGTGTATTACTTAAAGCAATTTTTCACTGGGCTATAATCTTCTTGTACTTTTAATGGAACAATCATCAGTGGACAGTTCGTTTTCCAGCTAAGGTCTAAACGCAAATATCTTCTTTTCAACAGATCAAACAGTTTTTTATACAATCGATGCCAAACGCTGGCCAATAAGCTATTAATTAAATGGTTTGGTTCACGTTGTTTTGTTTGAATTTGTTTGTACCGATGGAATGTAGCACAGGGAATTACATTTCGATTGATTTAATAACTGAAGCTTCTTTCCTCAAGTATTAGCTTTAGCATAACATAAACTAGTTAACGCAGCAAACATAAAAACTTGGTAGGAAATTATTCTTTTTTATTGTGTTGTGTGCGTTCTAGAAATAGAGCTGATTGTAAATACTGTATAATTGTTTAACTGAAGAAGTACGTACCTTTTCGTAGTTTGAAAATTAAAAACTGTTTACCGATAATTTTTCTTTCTCCCTAGTTACATACGTCCTTCAATGATTTTAGCAATTTTGCAATTGCTTAAAAATTATCGCTGTACGCATGAAAATATAAATTATTCATGGTAACTGTTATGTTAATATCCCTGAACGGGCACCGTTAGGTGCGCCATGATGGTATTCCTGGCATACTTAGTTGAATTTGAACTAGTATTGTCTTTGAATCCATCATTATTTAGTGAAATTTGACAGGTTTGAAAAGCAATTACACTGTATTTTATATATATATGAGATGTTTTACTTTATTATTATAATAATGATGAAGGTTGATCGTTGTGGAAGAAATTCAGTCCCAAATTGTCAGATTCCATTTTACTGTTCTTTTTTAAAACTGTATTGACACTACTTCTTTTAGAAGCATGCCAAGTGCTCTATCGAATACGAAATTCTCCGGCGGAGGCAGAAATGGAATTGCGCAATATTAGAACGAGCGTTGAAGATGCTGAACGGGAACAGTTGGAGCGAGGTAAGCACGAACATCGTTCAACGGTGTATTTTGACTTAGCTATTACAACAATATTCTAGTTTAAAAATCATAAAATTGAACACTTTGTCTGCTTGATGGTTCGACGAGAATGTTATGTCGCAAAAATCGCTTTATTTTTGTCAAGTTAGTTTCATAGTAAAAAGGGAATTGGGTGAAGTTGATTAATAAGGGGATTCATTTTTTACCATGAAATTACAACGGGCCTCTGCACTAAAGACGGTTGCAAGTTTATGACATCTCGAATATTTCGTCATCTTCTCCTAGGTGCATTTTAACTCCCCTAAGCCAGACACCCCAGGTATTTTGAGATGATATCAGAAATAATCGTCCCCATAAGCGGTGATGGCCAAAGATTTGCAGATTGTTTCACCGAGAGCCATAGTGAATTACAACTGTGTTATTTCATTTTGCCTATTTTTAATAAAATAATGAGTAAAATGAAACGGGATATATTGAAAGACTAAGCTTTCATGAAATGCAATTATAAGACTACGATACGCTCGACACCTTATACTCCTACATAATTCGGATGGAAATAACCACTTATTATTTCTGATTCTTTTCATCTTGGATATGGAGCCTCAATGAACTTATTAGTTTAACCATATGCAGTGCAATTATATTGTTAAAATTTTTCAAACCTTTCTGTTTCTCGTTTTGCTTGCTGTAGAACGAGACTAATATGGTTTCTGTGGTATTTTTGTCCAGTGAAGCGTAGAATATTAATGTCTTCTGGGGTGAGTACTTATACCCTGCTATATTGATAGCTAATATATATCAAATAATTGTTAATGATATATATATTAAATATTTATATCCTATATGATAGTTTTCATGACATGACATGACATTTATATCCCGTAGTATTCATGACAGCTACTATTAGTTATTGCTGTGCTACAGGTCAGTATATATCTGGCGTGTGCTTTTCAGCTAATCTGCCATAAATAGTAATAATACATTATATAAATTTTGGACGCATTGTGAGGAACACCTTAAAATGTATATGATATATTGTTGGCTCTCGCGGTACCTTTTGTAAGAGACATTTGGTACAGAAATTTAAATTGCTTATTGACTAAATCTGTGGATTGCTTTCCGCATGTTCACTGTATTTTGTAATTCGTTGGACCATATACTAATATATTATCTTTAACCTTTTTTTTTTAGTTCAAGGTTGTGGCGTTTATAACGTGTACGTGTATAACTATAAACCTTAGCCACCCTTCTCACAGCCAGAGCAGTCAGGATATTCTTCCTCATCGCCAGGATCAGTATGTGGCTTTCCGTTATTTTGACACGACTGTGCATAAACTAAGCCTGTAGCGTCGCTTCTGTTCGATGATTTTTCAACATGCGGTGGACTGTCCACAAATATATCCCGTGTGAACTCTCCGACACGCTCGGAAGCAGTGTTTCAATAAATCCATAATTTTATTAATGTCAGCTATTTTTAATTTGCTAGTATTTCTAATACTAAAACGCTGTATTAACACATGAATATATTTGTACGACAGTAGTTACAAATACCTATATATAATGTATAAATATATAGCAGATATAGCAAAAATATATATGCCCTGTTTTGAAATTTCTACCGAAAATGAACACGGTAATTTTCAAAGTCCTCCAATTTGTTAGAAGGCTGTTGACAAGCAAGTTATGTATGATAATTTACAATTCTTAATTTCATCCGCCTAGTCGTCGTTATTTGTCATATATGTCGCAGTCTGTCTGAGTTTTAGGTGGGCGAATGATCCTATTTTATATGTTCCGAACGCCTCATATTCGGCGTGCTCTACTTGTCGGATGTGCGTTGCAACTTTTTCAACAAGTCAGCGGTATCAATACTGTGATGTATGTTTTATGTAAAATATGGCTTATTTTTTTGTTTCAGAGTGGCGTTTATCGCTTCGTTTAAAACAATGCGGCGGCTTTGTCAATTAACAAAACGTGTCGTGTAGCTTTTGTGTGAAATTGTTCGCTGACCCTTTGCGTCTGGTGAATATGATTAAATCCATGATTTTTCAATATATTTAAAAATACCAGGTTGTAATTTTCCACAAATATTTTATCCATGAGTCGCCACTAAGATTAATAATTTGGGTGACCATGAAAGATGTAATATCCTCTTCACAGGATCAAAGTAGTGCCTGCATGGATGCTGCCCTTGATTGGCGAAAACTGAGATACCCGGGAATTTTCCTCACATTAGCAGAAGCACTAACCACGCTGTTCAGCTTATTTGGCGGCCTAATGACTGTATTTTATTGCAATTTTATGCAATGATAGCATGTATGTCATTTTTATTGCAATTGTGTTGTTGGTTTACCGAAAACGGTTGGTTTCAGCGGCTGTATTTTATTTTTGCTTATGTTTTTATTATGAGTAGGCAAATAAGCTCAGTACTAGTTATACTTTTACAATTATTTAGGTCCATTATTTTTTGATATAATCTAAAATACACTGTCGAACTTCTGAAATCGTGGAAGATGAGGCTCTTAGACCTAGATATCAAAATAACATTATTTGCTGCGTAACAACCGTGTTACTATCTGGTATAAATTTACAGTTTGTATAATTAATTGATTGAGCGGAGCTCGGCGAAGCCGAGCGAAGCGTTTTTATTTTCTGTCTGGGAGTAAAAAGGTCGATGTCCGTTCGTTCGGTCCGACGGATCTCAAGAACCACTGATCCGATTTTAAAAAAACTTTTTGTTTGAAAGCCTATCATGTCAGAGTGTGCACCTGATAGTTGGGATTAAAAAAATTTTTAGTGGTTAATTAGTAATTAGCTAATTAGTTAAGCTTATGCAGCTAAAATAGAGAATTTTGCAATATTTGTGTTATTTATTGAAATTGAATCGTTTCGATCAAACCATTATAGGGTTTTTTGGATCGAAGAATTCAAATATAATATTTTTACCAATGATAAAGCCCTATGCCCTATGCAATGTAGTTATTTGAAGAACATAAAATTGAGTACATTCGTAATGCCACAGCCCAAGCTCCGCTCACAAATGTAGTTCCACTATCGACTAGTTAACAGCCGAAGCATAGTGTTTTTCGCTTTTGATCAAAATTTTGTTATGTCCTCAAAACGACGTAGGATAGTGTTTTAGCTGCAGGACTCTAAATTTTAAACTCTTTAAAATCTTAAAACTCTTAAACAGTCGCGGTGTTGGAGCCAAAATCATAAAAAAACATCAGCAGTGGCATGCTACGGACATACTCGTTCTCTGTTTTTGGCCGTATTCGTATTACTGTTCTCGTTGCTTGTGGTGAATTTACAACGCTAAAGCGACAACTTGATGTAATATCACAAAGATCCATTAGGTGCATGGTTTACACAATTATTATTGATATGTTCTAGGGCACCGTAAAGAAGGCGCGTTATTTGCTTTCCATAAATTTGGTTAATACTAATTTAATATAATATAATAATAACATAGCATTAAAGTAAAAACATAATTATTCAGCGCTAGTTTTATTTCAGGTACTACAGTGCGACTATAATTGAAATGTCTGGCATCAAAGATCGCGGCCTTGTCATATGGCTTGCAGCCGTGACCGCAGGCGTCAATTTTTTCTGCACTTTTATTGGGCTGTACTGTGTTGAAAAGGTGGGTCGTCGTTTACTAACGTTGGCTAGTTTACTCGGTAAGTCAATGCCCAATTTATCACAATTAGAGTATGGTAATAGTTTAGGACGAAGGGTTGTTTTGTGATGACGAAAACGATTATGACACTAGGTGCCATTATTTCTATCCGCAGCGTATCATGGAGCGATTCATCTGTGGTTGGTTTCCAAGTGTAACGGGGACGTCGTCCATCTATATTGCTTCAAAGGAGAATTTTATTTGTTCGAAAATATGGGTTGAAGCATAGATTTTAAAATAAAGGAGCTGGCTACAAATCATCAATATTATTGCTTTAATATAGCGACTATACAAATGCAGTAAGAGACATAGGTATTTATTGAAACGGAGATGAGTTTCCTCAAATATATTTGTTGACTGAACGAACGAGAGTGAATGTTTGCGTTTAGCAAACGAAGGAAATGAGATAAGTCCACATGGCGTTTCAGTAGTTGTCAGGCTGATCGAAATGTCTTTTTTATAGGAAAAAGTTTTTTGTTCATTCTTGGAATTCATAATGCGTGAGTTCACTTTAAATACGTACACCAAAGTAGTTGTTCTTTTGTCAAAATCACGAATTGATTCGGTTAGAAATTCGTGTTCACATTTTTGTGAATACGAACATGGGCTCTGTGACGTACGGTTAGAATTTGTGTCTCGCACATTTGTCAATTTTGCACGTTTGTCCGTGTTCGTCAAATAAGATTCTGAATCAGACAGCTATGTTCGAAGTCTATGTATGTATTATGGCATACGTGATTGGTAATCGCACTGTAACTTGTACACGGTAAGCAAAACGTGAAGCTAAATCGCAAAATGGTGCCCGCAAACTGCTACGCGGTGCTGCATCGTAAATCGTTTACGTTTACATAAGGGAAGATCGTGATTTGTTCGCGTTCATCTCTGTTACGATCGTGAACTGACTTGACAAAAGAACAACCAAGGTGCACGTACCTAACATGACTCACACATAGCTCGTTAACGCGTTGTCCAATTACTGCTAGCGATAACTCAATATGTGCTTCTTGTGTCTTGTATTTAGTTGAAGCCAACTTAATCCGACCACGTTTTTCTGCCTCTTTTGAACCCAAAACTTCCATTTTTGGCCTCTTTGCGTAATGTCAATTTGCAGAATTTTAATTGCAACAACTATAACTCGGCAGTACTTCAAGTGATGAAAGTAATTTTTATTCTGTTTGGTGCGATTTAGAATTCCCATATCCTGCTATTAGCATTTAGTTATATGACCCTTTGTTGCGGAGGAGGGGTTGAACAACCCCCATTTGATGGCATAATTGGGCCAAATTTTGCTTTGTTGTGCGCATTTTGGAAATGACTGGGCAGATTTGGTTGAAATTTTCGCAGCGCACATATGCTTACGTAGCTTATTAACCTCATAAATATCTTTGTGATAACTGCTTGTTTCAGGGAATTAGGTGGTGAAATCTCCCTTTTCAGGCCTAAATGTGCTAAATTTCAGCCAATACTGCTAGTATTTTCTTGCTGGATTGGCCGATTTGGCAGAAACTTTCATTTTCAAGATTTGCTTGTGTGGCTTACTTATAGTGCAAATATAATTGAAATATCTCTTTGCTTTACGGAATTATGTATCAATAAACCACTTTTCAGGGTCGAATTTGCTAAATTTTAGTCGTTGCCCAACATACCCTGTGAATTGCTGAGCTAATGTGGTTCAGCATTTCACAACTTACGTATGTTTGTAAATACTACTGAGTGATGTAGTATCGTTGAAATATATGCATGTCTTAGGGACAAAACAGTTTAAAACATCATTTTCAGCGCAAAATTATACCGAATTTAAGCGTTGGTAGTTCTACATGGCAGTGGACGGGCGATTTGTTAAAAATATAACAAGTGTTGTTTCATGTTAAGTACCTCTATTGCAATATAGCGAAAATATTTCACCACTTGAGATCGTAATGGGATCTAAACATTTCTGAGCCCGAAATTAGTGCAATTTAGGCGCTGACAACGAATGGATCGTTTCAGCTCAAACTTGAGCTTGATTTTTTGTTCGGTCAGTAAGTACAAGTTGTCCTGTCATTAGTTAAGGGTAAAAATCATAAAAGTTTCTTTTTGTCGGTCTGTGGAGATTATAACTCATCACCGGATGGATCTTGAAGTCATCAAATTTTTTGATTACAAATTAAGTCTATTTGTGTCCTCTCATTAGACGCTAAACCCGCCGACTACGCCTTCCTTGTCAAAAATGGGCCCTAAATGCGTCAAGGATCACTTTTTAAAATTTGATCATCCAATGATATCAATCGTTCGCGACCTATATATCGAGATAAGGGCTTCTGAGCGAAAACGGAGGCACCATGCATAATTCTCTTATAGAGCTATAACTTTGCTGTTATGCATTTGTCAGATCTGCAGCTATCGAGGTATGAGCCAAAGTTTAAAAGTTGGTATCATTGTTTTAAAACAATATAACTGTGTTATTAATTCTCTTGAGCAGGTGCCGGAGCAAAATTTGTTTTGAATTTTGGCCACAAAAATTATCAAATTACTCCACTTTTCCAATATAGATGTATGTAGGTCAGTCGAATGTGTCTATAGGTTTTCTGGGTTGCTAAATACCATGAAAGCAATTATATTGGCGCAGTATGCATCAAATAGAGCAAATTTTATGGGCCGTACTACATTGAAGCATTGCCGCTATATAATTGCTATCTTGGGGCTTTAACCGGGGTTAGGGACCTGCATTTGGAACGACAAAAATCGTCAGTAAAGGCTGAGTAGCCTGATGCGCTCTGATTTCCCTCGCTTTGCGAGTTTCTAGTATAAATGTTCAAGAGCCATGATAGTGGTGCATAGTGTTTAATTGCACATGCTATAGGCATATCTTGACGTGGGAAGTGTTATACGTTAATATATACTTAAGAGTTTGGGAACGTTACATATTAGTATATCGAGTCTGTTAAACAATTCGGCTTTGCTTATTCACTGAAGTCTATATACCAAGCAAAACTTACTTGTGTGACATTCAAGAGATGATTGAAAATATGTCTGACCTTTTGATAGTCTATATGTGTAAGTGTAGGACGTTAAATGAATGTTGGTTTTGCGCTTACTACCTCAGTCAAAATTCGTTTCCGAGTAATCAAATCAAGACCAGAAATCAAGTACAAAGTAATATATTATCCTAAGATTATGCACTTCCGCAAACAAACTTTCAAGATTATATCGCTTTATCTATGGTAGTTGTATTATTTAACTTGCCAAATCAGTGCATTCTTTACAACTAGTTAGTTACTATTTGAAAGTAGAAGCGAGTTCGCGCGGAATTATAAATAACAAGCTAAATGTTTACCGGTCTAGCCAGTTTTGAAGTTCTCTACGTTTCTGGGCAATATTTTTTATATTAGGCATATTTAATCAAGCTGCAACCAAAACGTATGTGCCTTAGCTAAATGTTCATTCGACACACCTTGTTTTGTGTAATGCTAGTTTGAAGATACATAGTGTTCTCAATTAATTTGTCGAAACGTTAAATTAAATCTTTAATTTGTGCACTCGGTCCCACTGCCAAATAATTGCCGAAGCAATAAATTCTATAATTAAGCAAAATGAACAACAACGATGTAATACTTTTGTTTACATACTGTCCTCTGTGATGAACAGACGGTGGGGACTATAGCTTCTAATATCTATTTCATGCACAGTTCGCGTCACAATTTAAGTTTTAGATTACAGCATTACCAATTTTATGCCGACCGCCGTCGTTACTAATTATATATTATAGGCGTCACATTCAGTCTTATCGTTCTGGGTATTGGTTTTCAAATTATGGCTCTGAAATCACCCGAGATTCACAATCGGAATGCCGAGACTGAGCAGTATTCGTGCTATAATGCAAAGTAATGTTTTCTGTAATAATTACTGCAAACAACTACTACTTGTTTGGTGTCTGGATAATGCGTTACAAATATGAATTATGTCTTGTTTTTGCTGGCTTCTTCGAATTGGGATGTTGACATTTTGCAGGCAAAAATGGATGCACTTGTTCGTGTATCCTGGCAAATTTTTTTGCTTTCCCGGGGTAAAAACACCACCAAATTTGCTTAAAAGTCAAGGTATTCTTCTGAACTCATATTCTTAGGTTAAAATTCAATTTATATACTTAAATGCTAGTTTGAAAAGTAATTTACCGTCAATAGATAAGTTTTAGCAACGTTGCTGAGCCGAGTTGTTAACTTTTTTAGTGTATTTTTATGAAAGACATTGAAATTGTTTCAGAATTATTTAGATTTCGATAGTTTTTGGTGCCCCTAGCAAGATTCTGGGCTCATGGTCTAAAAAGCACGTTGTCCCCCGCTTCATGAACATTTACAAAATTTTCAATGAATTAGGAGTCCAGTTATATAATTTAATGCTGCAGCGTAATACAATGGCTGATTATGTCTGTATATTGTCCAGTTTAGCATTCGGTCAGTACATATATTTGAGTGCAGTATTAACTAAATAAATATTAATTAAATTTTAGACTCTCTAACATGTTTTGTATTTAATTTGACGGAAAAACAGCAAGACGTGATACAATGGGAGTTAATAAAACTTTGTTTTCACGTTTATTTTTGCAACGCTGAAACCGTTGCGGTTACAGCGGTTTACTATCCAGTTGATTATTCATTTCAAACAGTTAATGGAAATTAATCCATGGTTAGGATCCTCTGGACGCCATGGCGTAATGAAAGAAAATATTCATAGTTGCCGTGTATAGCGGCAGATTTTGATATAATTATTATGGGACCGTTTGACAGGCATATTTCTGACTACAGGGTCATTTCACGCTACGATGACCTTTTTGGTCCGGGGGGGTAAAACTGGATTTTTTGGCCAGTAGCACATAAACGTGCAGGGAACTGGTAAAAATGTTATTTACTCTAGCAGTTCAAACAAAAAAAATTTCGGCTCACGCAGGCCGTAAGAGGCTGGACATCACATAAGTCCCAAATTGACAA
>JASANE010017650.1:0-10341 GCA_030248225.1 Trileptium ribeirensis
ACTCATTGCCACTGCCAAGCTATCGATTTCGTCGCGAATACAAGCAAAATAAAGATATGGGCCAACATGTGAATGAATGTATGAGCATAAAACTAGATTATACACATGGATGTGTTTTTAGTGTTTCACAAACTCACTTTGACTCCAGGGGCGTAGTTGGGAGGGGGGAATTTTAGTGACCCGAAAAATTACCAATGGTCCCCCTTAGTAAAAAAACTTCCGCAGCTGGACTGAACTTTTCCTGTCGGAGTAGCCTGGAAATTGCTTTTTTACTTTAAAAATCTAAAATTCGGCCCTGCGGGGCGATTCGTACCCATAGTCTTTACGCTGTATCTTTTACGTCATGTATTATTTACCTATGCTCACCTTCAAAACAAAATCCCACCCGAAATTTGTTTCTAGCTATGCCCATGTCCGACGCCAAGGGTGGAAAACCGACTTCGTAAGTGACAATAGCGTAAACAAACAGCTGAGCTGTCCAGGAGCTATTGCTCGGTTTGTTAGGGAATCTCACAAAGTGAGCGAATAACAACGCACGTACAAACGTACTTGTCACTACCAAATTTAGCTAGCACAACGCACAGTATACGCTGATGCCAATTGGCAAGGTTAGGCATGAAATGGTTAGATAAAACTTTGGTACCTGTAAATATCAGTAAATTATTCTATTTATTTAATTAAAATGATGGCTCGAAACACACTTACGTGTACCACAAATCGAAAAGAGTATCCTCTACGACATACAGCAATAAACATAAGACCGTATTTGGAATCTTGATATTAACTGGCGTCCGATATTGCTGAATTGCAATAGCTTAACTATATTTGGCGTCCGATATCGCTGAATTGCAATTAATAGCTTAACTATATCTGGCGTCCGATATTGCTGAACTGCAATAGCTTAACTATATTTGGCGTCCGATATCGCTGAATTGCAATAGCTTAACTATATCTGGCGTCCGATATTGCTGAACTGCAATAGCTTAACTATATTTGGCGTCCGATATCGCTGAATTGCAATTAATAGCTTAACTATATCTGGCGTCCGATATTGCTGAACTGCAATAGCTTAACTATATTTGGCGTCCGATATCGCTGAATTGCAATAGCTTAACTATATCTGGCGTCCGATATTGTTGAATTGCAATAGCTTAACTATATCTGGCGTCCGATATTGCTGAACTGCAATAGCTTAACTATATCTGGCGTCCGATATTGTTGAATTGCAATAGCTTAACTATATCTGGCGTCCGATATTGCTGAACTGCAATAGCTTAACTATATCTGGCGTCCGATATTGTTGAATTGCAATAGCTTAACTATATCTGGCGTCCGATATTGCTGAACTGCAATAGCTTAACTATATCTGGCGTCCGATATTGTTTAATTGCAATAGCTTAACTATATCTGGCGTCCGATATTGCTGAACTGCCATAGCTTAACTATATTTGGCGTCCTATATTGCTGAACTGCAATAGCTTAACTATATTTGGCGTCCGATATCGCTGAATTGCAATAGCTTAACTATATCTGGCGTCCGATATTGTTGAATTGCAATAGCTTAACTATATCTGGCGTCCGATATTGTTGAATTGCAATAGCTTAACTATATCTGGCGTCCGATATTGCTGAACTGCAATAGCTAAACTATATCTGGCGTCCGATATTGTTGAATTGCAATAGCTTAACTATATCTGGCGTCCGATATTGCTGAACTGCAATAGCTTAACTATATTTGGCGTCCGATATCGCTGAATTGCAATAGCTTAACTATATCTGGCGTCCGATATTGCTGAACTGCAATAGCTTAACTATATCTGGCGTCCGATATTGTTTAATTGCAATAGCTTAACTATATCTGGCGTCCGATATTGCTGAACTGCAATAGCTTAACTATATTTGGCGTCCTATATTGCTGGACTGCAATAGCTTAACTATATTTGGCGTCCGATATCGCTGAATTGCAATAGCTTAACTATATCTGGCGTCCGATATTGCTGAACTGCAATAGCTGAACTATATTTGGCGTCCGATATTGCTGAATTGCAATAGCTTAACTATATCTGGCGTCCGATATTGTTGAATTGCAATAGCTTAACTATTATATCTGGCGTCCGATATTGCTGAACTGCAATAGCTTAACTATATTTGGCGTCCGATATCGCTGAATTGCAATAGCTTAACTATATCTGGCGTCCGATATTGTTGAATTGCAATAGCTTAACTATTATATCTGGCGTCCGATATCGCCGCGTCCGATTTGTTGCTGAACTGCTGGAAATAGCTTAACTATATTTGGCGTCCGATATCGCTGAATTGCAATAGCTTAACTATATCTGGCTTACGAAATTCCTAAAACGGCAATAGCTTAACTATATTTGGCGTCCGATATCGCTGAATTGCAATAGCTTAACTATATCTGGCGTCCGATATTGCTGAACTGCAATAGCTGAACTATATTTGGCGTCCGACATTGCTGAATTGTAATAGCTTAACTATATCTGGCGTCCGATATTGTTGAATTGCAATAGCTTAACTATTATATCTGGCGTCCGATATTGCTGAACTGCAATAGCTTAACTATATTTGGCGTCCGATATCGCTGAATTGCAATAGCTTAACTATATCTGGCGTCCGATATTGCTGAACTGCAATAGCTGAACTATATTTGGCGTCCGACATTGCTGAATTGCAATAGCTTAACAATTATATCTGGCGCAGAACTCCAAAGGATATTGTTGAATTGCAATAGCTTAACTATTACATCTGGCGTCCGATATTGCGAACTGCAATAGCTTAACTATATTTGGCGTCCATATCGCTAATTGTAATAAGCGGAATATATTGGGCGTCCAGATTGCTGAACTGCAATAGCTGAACGATATTTTGCGTCCGACATTGCTGAATTGTATTAGCTTTTCTATATCTGTGTTTGATATTGCTGAATTGCAATAGCTTAACTATTCTTCTGATATTGCTGAACTGCAATAGCTTAACTATATTTGGCGTCCGATATCGCTGAATTGCAATAGCTTAACTATATCTGGCGTCCGATATTGCTGAACTGCAATAGCTGAACTATATTTGGCGTCCGATATTGCTGAATTGCAATAGCTTAAGTATATCTGGCGTCCGATATTGTTGAATTGCAATAGCTTAACTATTATATCTGGCGTCCGATATTGCTGAACTGCAATAGCTTAACTATATCTAGCGTCTTACATGCGCATCAATATCAAAAATAGAGGTACATATTAGATTTTATCAAGTTTTTACTTTATTTTTCACCTAAGATAGTATTGATATATTTAGCCTTTTACATTTAAGGCAAAAGCTAAAATTAATTTTCAGATCAGGTGAATAATGTGGACCTATATAAAGATTTAGCAAATTTTTTCTTTAACTCAGTATCTTGCAAATCTCGCTACGCTGACATTCCGAATTGTAAACTAGTGGTGTGTGTTTTCGTTTGTTTGATATACAGTCAGTTCGATATTTTATGTTGATTGCCAAAAGCAGAACAATATTAGTGTAAGTATAACTGTATTTACTTATAATGTAATGGCGTTCGACTTTTTAAGATACTTAAAATTAAAAAATTACTAATTTGGCCGATGTAACCTTCAGGGGCGGAAACGAATTGCCTGCTATGCAGTTCTCGATATACTAAGCCTAAGCTAAGGTCATGTACTAAGGCTAAGTTTAGGTCGCGGGGCTACCGCTCCCCGAACACCCGCTCTAAGCTGTTTTTTTTCTAACGTTGTAACGTTCGGCCCCTACAGGTGCCATGGAACCAAAAACTGATATAAAAGCTTATACAATGGACAGAGGAAAAATTACATTATTTCTAAAAACATGTCAAGTTTTCACTTGAATACAATTGTCCAAATCTGCTTTGTATCCAGTATTACGTATAAATTTCATTTAAAATCTTTTATTAAAACAATAAAACAACACACTCCAAATATCATGGCTTCATTTTTTTTAAAAATGGATTACTGATTATACTACATAAGTGATAAATCGCAAAAAATAAAAATGCGTTTAGCCGGCCAGCCGCCCTGTGAACAAGGGAGATTGTTGAAACAGCATGCATAGTTGAATAAGGGGACAAGCGGAACGATAAGACAGGAAGGTCAAGATGTCAAATAACAAACTCTGATCAAAAAAAGCTTCCAATTACCAAGTTTAAGCCCTAATTCTTTGATGTTGTTTATAAATTATTTGACAATATTTATTTAGCAAATATAAAACGCATTAATTGGAACATTGCCCATGGCTTTGTCTTCCCATGAACCGTAAACGCGTTACGGCACTTATTTGGATTGTGCGCGACGTAAGAACCAATTTCTGATGGCGTTTTGGTTTTTCTAGCAAAGTTAGTGTGCCGTAACCTTATCCATGGTCTTTCGTATGTCCAAAAATCGTTTGGTAGAAAATAAAGTTATCAAAAGCTTATGATTTCTCTTGAGTAGAATATAATGCTCTTTGAAATCACCATATAAAAGATCGAGTATGACGCGATCCATTTGCACCGTACCACTACCCTTCCTCTGAGAGCGGGGGCGGTGTTACCTTCACCCCGTCACTTTTATGGAGGCCATGGTGGCAAGGGCAAAAAATTTTCACACCCCCATTTTAGTAACGATGGACATTTGAGAAAACAATTTTTTTATCAAGCTCCTACTTTTCAATCGGGCAGTTATATCCCCAAGCCAGGGGTGGTATCTGAAACATTTTTTGTCCATGACACCATGACCGCCAAAAAAAGTGAAGGGGTGAAGGTAACCCGCCCTCGCGCTCAGAACCATTGGGTAAGGTTGAAATGGATAGGTTCATGTCAGGTAGGTCCTTTTAAAAGGTGATTTCGAAGAGTGCGATACTCTTTTCAAAAAGTCATCACAAACTCTTTATTTTATTAATTGAGTAAAATCGCTGCTTGAATGGTTTGAAATAGCTCAGGTCTTTCCTATAGCACCCACCTGAGCCGGTGTTTAAAATTTTATGGAACTTGGGAAAAATCCAAGAGCTGAATAGATTAGCTGAAAACAAATTTCTTATGAAAACATACCTATCCCTTTCTCTACGTGCAAACTATAATTTCACGAATCTAACTACGTCTTATAAGTTAAAAAATTACACGTTTTCAAGCAAAAAAACGAGCTAAAGCGAAGATAAAACAGTGAAAATAAAATATTTAATGCGTAACTAAACTTAAAATGAACCACTAACCATCATATTCTGTAACATTGAAATGAATTCGACATCCATTGTTGCGAAACAAGTATAAAGGAAACTCCTTCAGCTCAATGCTGCACAGAATTAGAAATTTCTAATCAGCCAGGGCCAGTTTAATAAAGTTTATTAACATTGAATTAGGCTTCAATTCTGTTTGGCGAACAAAATTGAGGCAACTCCGACCTCGTAAACGACGCCGTTCTATGTATAATTTGGAGACAATGCTAATATTTAGCGTAGTGTTCAAAATTAGTAAAATGAAATACAAATTACAATGAAAATATGATTTGTAAACACGTACATTTGATAAAATGTATTATATAGCAAGCTCATTTCAGATTTTATTCATTAAAGTTAACTTTTTTCTATTCAAATCGACTAAAATTTCGTTCTCAAACACATCTGGTATTGGTCAACAGAAACTGGGCTATTACGTTCGACGGACTAGGAACTGTTCAGTAACAGAAATTCATACAAAATAGCAAAATGAAATGGTTAGTGGGTAAAGGTTAAGTTTAATTTCACATGAACGAAATGATAAAAATAATTTGTTTTAATATCATCGAATACCATGTTCTACAACAACGCTCTAAACAAGCAATACAACAGCTTTAGTTGACATATCAAACATGGGATTCTCGCTTAAACGGCTTCATACCATCCGGTTTTGTAAGAGCTACAACACACAGCTTCGATCCTTTTACAGAAGTTACAGCCTTACGATGATCATCGGCGTGATCGTATGATACTGATGTTGCTGATCGATGATGATTAGTTGTATCGCTTTGATTTGATCTTGCCGTGTCGACCAGAAGTTTGGTACTTCCGTAGTCTACGACACTGTAGCTACTTCTACCGCTGCTGCTGTTGCTCTTTGTCGTAGCGGTGTTACTGGAAACGGGACTTGTTTTAGTATTTGGTGGCGGTGATCCACGTTGTTGTTGTTGGAGGTGACCCGAATTACGCCTCGAGTCTGGATTACATCTGGCTGAGATCTCATTACCAATGATTTTATTGATGCCATCACTATTATTTTTGGTAATATTTTTATTTACTACGTTGCTATATTCGTTGTGCGGTTTAATTGGTCCGTCCAGTGCCTTTTCAGGATATCCGGAATAAGTCATGAGCGATGTTGACAAAGCTGGTGGCATCAATGTCGATGGCCTGTAATAATCAACGCGTGACGCATTTGAGCGTTGATTACTGCCACGTTTAACTGCTATATCAGGTCTAAATGTTCTTGAAGTATGAGCAAAATTAGCTGCCAAACATGAACTAAAGTTAGACAATCCGAACAGTACGGCAATACATCCAGCATACGCCGGCCAGTACCACGGCAGAATCGCTCGTGTGAGTCGACAAAATTGGCTAACAGGCTCGCCACAAAGCACCAAATTAACAGCGTTTTCTTCGTAATTTGGTCCAGCAATCAGCCGAGTAAACATTGAGAAATTAAAACATCGAATGTCGCTCAGCGGTTCGGTTCCGGCTTTTGTAATACAAACCGGTGAAAAGCCCAAGTAGACAGCAAGAAGGGCGACCAAAAATGATAATATTCCAAGCCATGCCAGCTGAAGCAACGAGTTGAGTACGACAAAAGCAGCACAACTCATACGACCACCTATAACCGAGCACAGTCGAGATGGAATCTTTGGCGATGAATGCGATGAAGAGCAACAACATGGCTTTTGGTTCACATAGCCGCTACAAACGCATAATCGATGCTGAAACTGCAGCTGTTGTGCTTGTTGCAAGCTTCTCCCATACCGTGGATGTTCATCGAATCTTGCGGAATGGTAATCTATTAATTGAGCAACGTCAGCCGATGGCGAATAGCATTTAGACGGCACATTGATGACGTCATGACGGGCTACGTAGTCACAGCAACTGCACCAGCAGCATGATCGTTCTTGATGAGAGTTATCGTCGTGTCGGTGTGAATATGGCGGAGAACGTGAGCAACGATGGTCGTCACCAGGACTGCAAGAGCGGCATTGAATCGAGCAATAGCGACGTTTCGTTGTACTGACGTAATCGTGCACACAGCAATTTCGAGTTGCCAAGACACCTACAATCGCCATAGCGAATGTTACCGTCGCCATAAAAACGCCTGTAAATAAAAATATTTTTATGCAAAAATGGTTACCTATAACTGCTATTAACCATTAGTGCATAAAGCGACATATCTGTTACAGCGAATATTGCGACCCAAAGTGCTAATCGACTTTGTCGCGCCATGTACGATGGCACCTGTGTTGTTATTCGAGTGTTCCTCAAAGAACCGAGCAACAGCTCCTAAATAGGGCAGTATGTCGTGCAAGAGAATTGGAGCTAAACAACCTAATTTCAGCTTGCACCTTGACCAACGTACTCAAAACTATATCACAATGTCCTACTCTATATTATAACGTCCTGCAGTTCGCCTAACTCTATAACCTTAACTCCTTATCGTTGTATTATTGGCACACTTCACGTTATAGCTATTGTCAGAGGCTATCAAAAATACAAGGTACACAGTAAAATAGATGTAACTGCTGCCTTAGAAACCAATAATTTTATATTGCAGAGGACGGAGCAATAGCGAAATAATTATTTTCAAGAATTTTGACCGAGTTTTTCCTTGTTGCACTTGAACGAGGACCAGATGATGTCATTTAACCCTTGAAGACAGTTGGCTTCAATATTT
Source organism: Trileptium ribeirensis (assembly GCA_030248225.1). NCBI lineage: Eukaryota > Metazoa > Nematoda > Enoplea > Enoplida > Thoracostomopsidae > Trileptium > Trileptium ribeirensis. Next base: position 7,928 of record JASANE010017650.1, read on the forward strand.
TTTAAACTTACATTGGGTCAACGTCGTGGCTATTACATGGTCAATGGGACCTGGAACCACGTTTTCATTCGTCTCAACTTTTCTTTATCCTTGCCATGTCTTCGACAAAAACGCTGAACTCTCTTTATGCTGAACTCTCTTAATGCTGCTCTATTTAGCAATATTTTCAAACACAGATTTTCACTCTAAATATCTTGCCGTCCTTAATCTTTGCTAAAAATGTAGAAATTTATGCTACTTTTTAACATAAAAGCGCTCACTGCTCAGCAATAATTATGCTCAATGAGGACATAATCCGTTTAAAATATGTAAATTAAGCTTAAAATTTAAAAAATTACACTTAAAAGCTTAAGAATTTACGCCTAATAAGTTCTTTTAGCTTTGCTTTGCTACTTATGTTATTTGCCACAATTATGCTCAAATCTTATGCGGCGTTCACGTTATATTGTCCCCAATGTTTGGAACCTATGCACACCACATAGTGTCAGGGACACTGTTGACAACAGTGTGTCTTAGACACCCCATGTATTTAATAAATTTTTTCAAAGGCAACGCGTATTACCACTTGTCGACAGTGTCAAGCACATCGTGTCTGCTTGCAGTTTTATGCACAGTGTGCGGCATTATTTCCTCAGCTTTCATATGGCCTAGGTACAACTATCGAGCATTTAAAAAACTATACAGCCCAGTTGACTAATAAACCGCATTATCTAAATACACTGTCTGTTAAGTACAGTTAATTCACGCCAAATTGGTAGCTAAGGGTGTGTACGACACTGTAAAGAAAAAATGCAGTAGCTACGGGTGTGTCGCACACCCTCGGCAATAATTGATTTACAGTATCGGTGTCACCCTGACTGTCTATACGCTAGGGTTGCGACTACAGGGGGACAAAAGTTCCAAACAGCGGGGACATTATAACGTGAACGCCGCATTAGTTGTCAATAATAAACATTAATATTAAGTATCGGATTCTGCTAAAACGTTAGAATAAGCATAATTATATATGCTATATACAATTTAAGCATAATTGTGTCAGATATTTATTAAGAATAATGCATTGCTAAATATATTAAACATAAGCATTTTCTATGAAGTCACGAAAGTTGTTATCTCAAGCTATAGGATTAGCAGTATAAATTTTTTAGCTATGGGATTAGCAATACAATTTTTGAGCGGAGCTTGGCGAAGCCAAGCGAAGCGTTTTTATTTTCTGTCTGGGAGTAAAAGGTCGATGTCCGTCCGCTCGTTTGTTCGTTCGGTCCGACGGATCTTAAGAACCACTGAACCGATTTTAAAAAACTTTTTTGTTTGAAAGCCTATCATGTCAGAGTGTGCACCTGATATTTGGGATTAAAAATTTTTGAGTGGTTAATTAGTAATTAGCTAATTAGTTAAGCTTATGCAGCTACAATAGAGAATTTTGCAATATTTGTGTTATTTATATATTGAAATAGAATCGTTTCGATCAAACCATTATAGGTTTTTTGGGTCGAAGAATTTAAATATAATATTTTTACCAGCGATAAAGCCCTATGCCCTATGCAGTGTAGTTACAAGAACATAAAATTGAGTACATTCGTAATGCCACAGCCCAAGCTCCGCTCAAAAAAATGTAGTTCTACTACCGACTAGTCTGAAGTTATATACTTGCAATAAAAATTGGCGCATTTTACATGGACATAAGAATATATATATATACATTAATTTTGCCAAAACTGCCTGTCGACGGAGGATTTGGAGAACAGCTTCGTTACTTGGATGAATCAAAATAAAAAAAAATCGTTGAACCTCCTTTCGCTAATATCAGAGAGACTGGACCAACCGAGTCCAGGCAACTCCCCGATACTAAATATGACGTTGCTCGTGTGAGCCGGGGCCGGTAGCCAAGGGGACATATCTGGAAGAATATTTGAAAATAATATATATTTTTGTAATTTACATGAGCTTAGAAGGCTAGAATTGGTCTAATAATTTTCGGTGTTGATGAATACGATGGACGCAATTGTACCTAGCCATATACATGGCATATATATCCGATACGGGCAAACACAGCGAAAAAATGATGATTTTTAAAGAACCCTGTGATTCCTGAATATCAAAGTATGGGCAAACACAGCGAAAAAATGATGATTTTTAAAGAACCCTGTGATTCCTGAATATCAAAGTTTCCGTATTCTTGGCCTTGGTAAGAAGAGACAAAAAGCGTTATAGTTTCAAGTTGTTCTGAAATGGGCCGTAACGTTGTCTAATGAATAGCAACTGTAGAACTGTCTCACTCTAGGACTCTTAAAAGGCCCAAGGAAGTTCAATCAATGTGGTGCCTTGAAATAGTTCCTGGTCGCTGACTAGTCACTACTTGCTATTTGCCCCCCCCCCCTCCGCCACATGACTGAACGAAGACCAACATACAT
>JASANE010017651.1:0-26795 GCA_030248225.1 Trileptium ribeirensis
TTATTTTCCGGAAGTGTCCCCAATTGGACACTGAGCTAAAACCCGAAAAAAGTGGGCGGCAAGAAATCGCCAACGATTGGCCGGCGACAAGATCGCTATCGTAACATACAGGCGAAAATTTCGAGGTTACGACCAACGCGTCGAATCTCGGAATCAGTTTGACTTCGGCAGCGCGGAGTTCGGTCGACTTTACTGACCGGCTCCGACGCGTGACTTTTAGTGTTAATTATCCTTTTGTTTTCAACTGCTCGGTGGCTTTCTTTTTCGTTTTTCGCTTTGTTCGCTGGATCGGTCGTGAAGGATTTCCGCGCAGGTATACACCTCGCGAAGGGGGTTCAGCTGGTGCTGCCTCGAGGATCGACGTTTGTAAGTGTGAGACCTGATCGGCGTTTGCAGGGGTTTAGTTTCCCTGTTGAGTGAATTGTAACAGGCCGTTTGTATAGGTACCCCGTGAATGTAGCGTGTCCCCTTCGCACAAACAGACTCAACACTTTTTGAACTTGACCCGCGGTTCCCCGACGAAATGCTACACACAGCCCCAACTGGAATAAACACTCAGGACCGAATTCCAGGATGAGAGCGCGAGGCGACTTAGGGTACGTAGGTACCGAGCACGAGGAAAATTCACCAGCCAAGTCTAAGTCAGTCTGATTCCCCGTGGTCTTAGGTAAGGTACAACAAAGTGGACGCTTCACGTCCAGACTTTACATGACTTGCTTCTTTTGAGTTAGGATAGACGAATTTTCCTGAGCCGACCACGGTAAAATTTCTTGAACGTGCATACCACAAAATAAGGCCTTGTTCAATGGTTTGCTTTGATGGTTTTTCCAAATTTGCAGCTTAATTGATCGTTCAACGCTCATGCCGTGTTTGAGCTTGGACAGAACCGCAGGTTAGGGACGGAGGACTAGCCTCCGTCGGGCTTTAGTAAGTCCTTAAAATTTCTTCTATCTCACCGAGTTAAGAAAATTTGGGGATATAAAAGACTAAACAAATTCTAGGCACATCAATTTGAGCCTAAGGTCTTTGTTGCTTTCTCGGAATGTTGTCTCGGAGTCATATTTACTTAATCGTTTGAATCTGATTTTAGTGTACGTAGGCCACATAATCGGTAGGCATCTCGTTAGGACGACTGACCGGAGGAACGGTAGGTGACCACCCTATGACCTCTGTGATCACAAAATTTGGCTAAGGGAACAAGACCCCCAGCCGACCAAAATTCCGACGACCCCTTTCGGTGCCGCGAACGCATCGTTTGTGGTGATACACAAGTTCGGACTCCAAATAACTATGTCGCTAAAATCATTAAATTTACTAGTGTTCACCATAGCACTACGCCATGGTCTTCCCTGGAGACCATTGTTTAAAGGAAACAGAATTAACGCTTGCCCCTGCGCCATCACCAGATGTAGGCTTTGCGGGAGAATCACATCGTGTCCCCGCCTTCAAATAAAATTCTAGTACTTTCTCAAAAAATTAAAGAACTTACCTCCTCGCCCGGGCCATTTCGGCCCCAAACCGGGCGAGTGCAAAACCCCTTCTCCTTTGTGGAGCGAGTTGATCGCTGAGTTTAGCCAGGTTTCACTATTTATCATGAGTACCCGTTAGGCTATGTACTATGTATGCCAGGTTTCTCCTTTCTTTAGTTTCAGTATCATCTAGTCGCATTTTCCCGTACTATGAGTTGACCCTGCACGGAGAATTTAAGTCCGCTGCAGAATCTTACGCTTTAACCACTCAGCCATAGGAACACACCAACGTTTACTATTACGTTGGTGATAACTCAACTGCACTACAGTGCAGTTTAAACACTGCAACATTGCAGTGTAATAAGAAAAGATAGGCGTTAGGGAGAGTCAAAAGTCAAGCAACCGAAGAACGAACCAAAGGACGCAAGCGCGTCCAGGGCCGATCGCCCAGGGCCCGAGTCGTACAAACAACCCCGTTAGGTAGGAAACAAGGCTAATTTAGCCTTTGGATGGGTGTGGTCCATCAGTAATGAACTCGCCGCATCGCCCAAAACCCGACATCAAATTCAAAGAGAAATAAACTGGCTATCAAAGTCAAAGGAAAATCAGCTGGCTGGATGATTGTCCCGCAAGTTGTTTAAAAGGACGCCTCACGCCGCGTTGCAACCATAACCGTGTCCCGTCGGCTTGAATTACAGGAAACAGTTCCATTTTTGTTCTTCTTTTGCCCCCCCTTGTCTTCGTTGTTCGGTCAGTCGTACTATTAGGTAGGTAGGGATGCCAAATGCTATAGGGTTAATTTATGCATACGCACAAATGAGAGTACATCTTGAGGATAAATTGCCAGACACTTCTTGTCCCCAGTTAGAGTCGGCATCGCCCTACGTAGCGCCACAACGACGCTGCCGAGATCGCATAGTCAGTCTGAGCACTGTTGTTCCTTCCCCCGCCTGAGTATTCGTCGCCCAGAGCGACCTGCGTTAAGGAGCGATTTCCGAAGCACTCTAGGGCCCCTGCTTAGTGCACTGCATAGCTGATTAGTTCGCTAACGTTTAGTCGAAGCAGGGATAACCGCCCCTAGTCCACGCACGCGCGTGTATCAGTATGCTCCGTTTATGTTTTCCCTTTTTGTGCCTTGCGCCCCATAATCCCCTGAACTCAAGTGATCACAGCGAGCTGCGGCTAGGCTACCACGATTCATTTTGCTTAGTTCACCCCAACCTTATTCGCGAGCACTCGTTCTCAATCTTAACCTTTGATCATGTAAATAAACTTGAGTTGCTGACACTGAGTAAAGTTTTATTCGATACTGAGACGATAGGAGCTTTCTTTTCTGGTTTTTCCGCTCGGACAAGCAGGCCCTGTTCGCCATGGCTTGTGTGCGAGAATGTCGCAAGCCCTGACGAGCATGGCCTTCTATTAACTTTATTTCGCGTTTTACCGCAACCAAAGAGTAAAAGCTGAGAAACACAATCGAAAAAGTTACCTCGTCCCCAGCGATAATTTGAAAAGTTCAGTAGGGAATTTTGAATACTATCATCGAAATAGAGTTTATTGGAAGGCGCAGGCCACGCCATTGATAATCCGACTCTAAACACTCAGGGCTCGTCGGAACCTTGTGGGGGCCACATAGGTCAATGCTCTGACCCGGAGCATACCGCAATCTCAACTAGGTAACTCAGCTTGAGTTTCAAATTTCTAGGGACAGTTACACTCTTTATTTGCACACTTATCTCACTAAAATAGAATCAAACAACTTCCGATGAGTCTAAGATAGGGAATAGCGGCTAAGCTCCATGACCTGCGAGCAGGTGTCGGTGCTAGCCTCCCTGGGGGACCTCAGAAATCATACCTGATACTAGACACGTGCGCAACCTTTCGGGCGAGGTCCGAACACACCCCGTGAAGCGCGCATGCGGCCTGCTAAGCTGCGTAGCTTCTTGAGTCTGACCAAGAATAGGATTAAAATTTAGTATTCACGGTCCACCCTTGAGGTTACGATAGCCGAAGTCGTATGGGCATGGTGTTAGGAAGTTGCGCCATGCAGCTGCGTCACCGGTTATTACACTTCCATGTGGTGCAACATGTTTATCTGTCGTTGGTATGCTACAGTGCGATGTCCAGTTCGTTGAGTACGTTCCGATACAGCGAAACACTCAGTAGGTTCGACTAGAATAACATCTTCCCCTTCGTTGATGATAGCAAAGTTCAGTCGAGCTGACCAGCGGGGACCTATCGTTCGTAACTCTCATTGTTTCGTCGGGTGAGACAACACCGACTAAGCACAAAGGGAATTAGAGCAGCAGGAAATAGAGCGAAGAGAAACGGAAGCTGTCCGTGCCCGGAGAGAACTTAAGAACGCTTCGGAATTAATGGAGTACTTAAGAGGACCCCCTGTTCATCGCGACACAACGGAGGCACAAGCGGTAGCTGATCGAATCGTAGGAGAATTTATCGAGAGTTTACCTGGAAAGCATAAAACTGGCAGACGAGACGCGAATAACCAAAGCCGACTTTGCGAGTCCTCGGAATACGGTCGTAGAGTACGACCACGACCATGCGCCGAAACGATAGCAAGTGAAACTGCAACAACTATTGGCGAATCAACTGCGAGTTCCCCACTCGTGGGAGGGCAATGGCCCGCCGCGCAGCGCACCCTCCGGTTTCGGCGGTACCCCAATTCGACCGGCATCGATACCATCGCAATTACAGATCTCAGCTAAAGCCCGACCGCATGTTGGTTGGGAAGATGTAGAGGACGAAATACCCCTTACCCAGCTCATACCGGGAGCCAGCTGGCAAGCCCGAATACGGCCTGGTTTTACTGCTAATCGAGCTGATGCATGTGGGATTAGACCTACCCTTGGGGATGTCGCGGAGAAAGAAAAGGCGCCGCAGTCCACTCGCCGACAGCTATACCGACAAGCTAAAAGCCGCCGTCGTGTGCTAGAGGGTGGTGTACCCCGTGGATTAGAAGCTCGGGTTGTAATACCGCGTGTTGTTACCCGAGACCCAGAATCCCAACCGCCGCCCCCAGCGAGACAAACCGTACCACTAGCTCAACCAACACTACTTATTGATCCTGTTTGTTAATGAATTCCTCGCCCGGTATCGCACGCGTCAAGCACGGTATGTTCGAACCTCTAAGGGATGAATTTAATGAATGTCTAAGGGATATTGAGGATATGCTAGCCGCGCACCCTGACCTGGAACCAGACAAGGACGAGACGACGTCAACTACGACTGGAACATCTCGGATTGGGGTAGTTCAATCTCCTAGGCGACCTCCTAGGACGGTTGTTACGCTTACGCCACATCAAATCTCCCTAAACTCGAGGTCCCACCACACCCATTTCAAGAACCGCCACTAATGGCGATGAAATTCTGTTACAGGAATCCCGATCACATCAACCAATCCGTCAAAATGGAACAAAATCAACAAACACGTGTGTCTTATTACACCATCAATTACGCCGCCCCCATCGAATCGTTTCTGTCCAAAGGCACGCGATGTCCGGAACTTTTCAACATGGCTCCGTTAAATCAAACCATCAAACAATATCCCATCGAATACACGTCCATGGATACCAGCAAGAATACCAGCTGCTCGTCACCTATCTATTTGACTAGGACCAGGCAAAACAGGATATCTCCGATCTGAAAGTAGAAGCTCGAGACGTCAAAGCCATATCCCACAGGAACAAACAAAAATTCTTGGATCAAGAAACGACGGAGCGCCTTCGCCCAGTACTCCCCATCTTATGCGTGCAGTGCTATTAGAGAAATTGATAATCCCTCAGTTTCAAAGAACCCTTCACTCTACCGGATATGCTCAATTACTCGAGGTAAACCGATCTGATTCGTTCTCGGGTGTAGACCTATTACCTGAAGATATTGCCTTAGGCCGACGACTCCGACCATGCCGTAACGCCATGGGTCGCCTGTTGGAGGAAATAAGAGCCTTCATCCGTCATGGTGTCGCCACCTGGCCACCTGTACTCACCTTAGGCGACTTGCTAGCAGCGCCATGGCCGCCTCGAAGGGTTGGTTCGCTATGGCGTGGCTCGGAGCCACCATGCAGTTTTTGGTGCGGTTGGCAACCTGTAAATTTTAATTGTATTTCTCTTCAGTTATTCAACATGTCTGTTCGTGCATAACTTTTCCATGGCACCATGGCCTTAATTAGCATGTATATTGTTTACGATAATGCAGTGTATCCTTTCAAACCGTAGTGAAAATTCCTTTTGCCCCGTTTAAATATATAAGAGGAGGACTTGTTGGGGTTTAACGATAAAAACTTTTAGCGCTACCATCTACGCGCTCGGAAGCAGCTGGCTTCAGTTTCAAAATTTTTACAAGTAATAACCGTAAGGTGTGGCTAAGCCAAAAGCTCGTAAAACTAATGCTTCGAGTCTAAGTTGTATTAAACAAGGAAAATCTGAATTTTATGTACCATATTATCTGTAAATATGGTTTAAATTATTTGTGCTATTTGGGTTGGGAACACAGGGCGTGCATGTCTGACACGGCTCTGTGCGCCTGGTTCGCCGCACTCCGGGTGTACAGGGTCAAATTTTTGAAGTTATCCTAGCTGATGGGGATTCCACTGTAGGCCGAGCTTCACTCGTTAATAAGACACTAGCGAGAGCAAATTGCTTCCGATCCGCATAATTAAGCCCAAAAATTTCCATTTAAAAGTATAACAGATGTAACAGGACCGTTCCGGCCCGTTAATTGCGCTTTTACAAGGTTTCGGCGATGAATCTGCGTAATAACGCCTAAAATCGGGTTAAACTGGACCCACTTTATCGGGGATCGCAGGGTCATTCCAGCTCCGTCAAAGACAAATTTAAAGTGGAACATTGCATGGTTCCATGTATTAGCTCCTAACGCTGTTTCGCATATTAACATCTCGCTTATTGATACTATTCACGTATTTTATTGTTAACATTTCGCTTTTACATTTTATGTATATTCATCGTTATGCTCATTGTGCTTTGCAATTGTATGTTTCGTTTGTGATGTATGCTAAATATCTGAAGTGCAGCTGGAACATTTGGACGAGGAACATTAGGGAATAGGTTCAATTTTCGACCTGATAGGAGATTGGTCGAGGGAAATTAGGACCCGTTTCAAAGGTTATCGATGCGAGACGAGGATTCAGCTTTTCTGCAAATCATAGGACGCCCTATGGAACCCGACCAGCCGCCCAAATGTCATTAAAGTTTCAGGATTATGACCGTCCGGGAATAGGAGGTCATCGATTACTCATGTTAAACCGTTGGCCTGAAAGTAACTGTGACCAAAAATATAAAATTTACCTGGGTTGACTATATATGTAGCCATGGTCACGAAATTAACAGCCAACAATAAGCTTAGAAATAATGGAAAAGTAAGGGTACGGTAGTTCCTACTACTCAGGTCGCCGGGCTCGTTATTCGGCCTGCAACCGTCCAATGGGCGACACTTTGAGGAAGTGTGCCGAGCACTGTTCGATACAAAATTTCACGGTTTTTCCAACGAGGCCAAAATTACCGAAATTTCTTAAGGGACTAACTCATAGCTTAAATAGAAAACATGCTAAATTATCGTAACAGCCGTTACTTACGCTGTTTGACTGTCGATAGCGGTTCCGGATCGGGATATTTTATATATGCATGTAGGTATATATCTTATTTCAACGCCCCTGTGTTTCTTTTCTCGCCCTCTCGAATGAGTCCCCTGTTTCGTCTCTCCTGTATGACAGGACCCCATGTCTGGTTAGCAGTTTCAGCCGATTTTGTCGAATCATCGCTTTTGTGATCTCTTGATTCTGCGAACAAAGCCTCCCGTGACGGAAGTAACTAAGTCGTCAAACAGGCCATATCATCGGATAAACAAAGGACCCCATAGAGTTTCGTTGTTCCCTTTGGCCCACCAGAAGATAGTAGTTGAAACCTTCGTTTTCGTGTCAACAGCATGTAAAATCGTTCGGTTATCGCCATTGCAACCGTTCCCACTTCATATTGTAGAGACACCGACGGAAGTTCTATACATCATTGTGTAGCCTACTCATTGAGGAATCCAACGAGCCCAAGCGGGTCTCGATCCGCTTTACGACTTCGGTGTCGTACGAGTTGCCCTCCGTTTGGAGACTATTTTGTAATACATGTTACAGAAACTGACATAGATTTTCTTCTGCTTTGTACCATTTCCGCATCTAACCCTTAGTCTTAAAAGTACACACTTACTCGCCTGGTCATAGCAAACATATACGGTGAGCTTTCGCTAGACATACCGCTAGCCCGCTACGACCAGCCAAATTGCCTCCACCTCAGGCTATGACCGGTAGTGGGCAAACAATAATCGAAATTTTACTCTTAGCTTCAAAATTGGCACATCAGCCCTCATTATATTCTTATGCTTGAGATATATTCAAACATACCCGGCGGGCCTCCGTCTGCCCACCGTTAACTTGGGACGGCCGCCAAAAGCGCCCCCACCGTTGTCAAAACTCTCATTATGGTCATTTTAGTACTTTCAAATATTTTACCCACTGGACATTTGTATCCCCCTCATTCGATCCGCCTTTCCGCGACGAGCTCAACGATAGCACGGGGACCTCGTTCTGCCCAGTCATTAGGCCACGGCAGCCCATCAAAGCACCCCATATTGATACATACAAATTGATGCAAGTGGGTTAACTCCTAGTTCTATGCCGACCCCATCATGTTTGGTATCGTTCGATACCAATCTTCGTCCGGAGAATGAATTCAGCCCCGAATTTCCCTCGGGAACCCTTCGCCCCCGTACCAACCTGTGCCCCTACATCAGATTTCGAAGGACAGCGTCGGGAAAGTTTTCTCGCCCACGGGCGATGTTCCTAGCCGATGTAATAGGCGCGGTGTTAGGTCAGAGGTTTAATTTCTTGGCGGAATTACTAGGAAGAAGAAGTCTAAATGGTTACGTCCATAAACTTCTGTAGTTGATCGTAGCTAGTGCCTATTCCCCTGTGAGTTGACTTTCCGTTCACCTTTGGGCAAAGTTGCCCTCTCCCCCGACTTGCTACACATTGTATTGTCTGGAATATACAAAGTAGGGTCGAGTTGTTCTGATTCATGTGAGTATACATAAAATTTACTAACCGAAGTCCTTCTGGTAAACCCGCGGTCTTATGTAGATCTGAAATTTTTTATTTGGATGCATTAGATCTACAATTTTACATGAGCTGTTCAGTTCAGTTAGGCATGGAGTACTTTTACCTGAGATGACCGCGGTTACGAATTCTGGCTGATATAGGATTGATCGAAGCAAAATCTGGTTGTGGTATTGTTCCCTTTGTTTGAATCTTCAAAGCTTATAGCTTAGGGGATTGTTCCTTTACTAGGACTTTTGGTGCTGAAAAGAGCCTTTTTGGCCTACTCAGGTTTCTTTTTATACCCCATCTAAACTCTTATCTATCTATCTAGGGGATTGTTCGGCGCTCATGCCACTTGTGAGGTCGAACGGATTTCAGACTTAGGATAAAGGACCCGTGCCCCCATGACCATCACCGAGTCCTCGAGTCGAATGGGTGTTATTATTGTTCTCAGCTCGAGTTAAGAAAATTTGGGGAAGGGAAAAGAAGAACACTATTCTAAGATTAAGATTACTTGAGTTTAAGGAATGTTGACTGTTGGAAGGCACATTTCCGCCTCGTATTATTTCCTTGGATCTTACGTTTCATTTGGCTTTCATATTTGTTGTCGCTTTCAACGATGTATACTGAATGTGTATCCCATTATTTATATATTTGTATATATATACAGATGTAGGCGCTAGGCATGTATGGTGCATTTATGACGTTACGCCAGGGCAAACTTATAAAGTTAGCTTGATTAAACATCTCAGGCTTAATTGCAAATAAGAGGCTTATCGCATATTTATAACGCGAAAAGTTCTGACCGATCCGTATTGGCTGATCGACCGCAAACAAGGTCTATAGTTCCCGCCTGATCGGTCCCCGTAGTGTTTTCGCAATATTATTTGACCTCGGCCCCACACACAACATACAATTTTGAACGGAGCTAGCAATCAAGACGACTCGGATCCTGAAGGTTTCCCTCACTCCTTGCCAGTGCTCACGAGCGGGCTTTCCGGCCGGCTGAAACTTATAAGGGTACTCATACGCTTTGAAATTTTAAACTAAACTGAGACAATCAGAATGACCCAGATATTGAAGGTCTCCCTCACTGCTGACCAGTCTCCACGAGCGCCCTTCTCCAGTGGCTTGAAAACATACAGGAACTTCATACGGCCTCCCTATATTGGTCGGAGCCAGTTCCATATTTTCAGATGCATGTGCTAAATTTCTTGGTTCAGTTAGTCACGTTGATTCTCTGCTCGGTGCTCGATCCCACAGTAATCCCTGGTGCACAGCTCATTTTCCCAATATCCGCTAGTTGAGGTTCCACAGACATAGGTTCCACTTGATTCATAGGGTTCACTGCTTCAGAAAAGCCACTAATAAGTACCACTGGGATTACTGCCTCACTTGCTAGTTCCTCTGGTTATTTATATCTCTATCAATATGCTTCAGGAATGCCGGAAAGATCTTTAATTGGAATCAGGACACCTTAAAGCTAACTACTCCGATATGTTCCTCGTGCAAACTATTTTCATAGCGCCATAGAACAGCCCGTATGAGTCTCGTTCTTTATGTTGTCATGTATTTGGTATGCGCGTCATATAACCGCTTTCAATGTTATCATGCTATTGTCCGATATTATTTCGTCATTTGAATGTACGCTGCATAACCGTTTTTGTGTAAACATGTTTGTTCCCTCGTTTAATAAGTGAAGGCACTCGTTCATGTGTGCGCATTCACGTACATCGTAGACTCTAGGATGGTTGTACGAAATCAAAAAATAAGATTTCCACCCTCGCTAGAAATTCTTTAAGCTTATAGAGACTTCGGCAGGATAGCAAATTTCTTTGCGGCACTCTCAAGCGTATGGCATTCATTTTACGACCGTCCGAGAATAGGAGGCCTCTTGATCGTTCGTCAAACGACAAACGCCAATAGTGTTGAAAAATGCTGGGGAGTAACCAAGCGTCAAATCATTTAAGTCTATATAGCTTAACTAAAATATTTCATAGTGGTTAAGCTAAGTAGAAAATAACACAAGCATAAAACGATGAAAACAATAAAAAACGTAAACAATTTAGAAAAGTGTAAGCACTGAGCACACGGCTTCGATAGACTGCAATTGGTTATCGGTTAGAAATTTCAACACGCAACTCGAATACTTTTCGGTGTAGAATTCTGTGTGTTTTCCGATGATCCTAAGCGGAACAAAACTTGTTTAAGCGTTATTGAGTTATTTTAATAACTGTCACGTTTACTCGCTCAAACGACTGCTGCCTACGCTAGGTATTGTTGTTGTCGTCACTTGATCACACTCTGTTATATACCCGTGTGCCTAACCATTAATTCCTTTCTAACCGTTATATTGTCGATATTTGTATGAATCTTAATACCATGTCCTGTCTCAGACTTTTTGGCTAAACCAGTTAGGGCTATAATACTGCCAAATTAAGACCAAATTGCCTCAAAATCAATACGATCACCGCGTTTATTACTTTTTGCGATTTTCTACGAAGCACCTTATATCCGCCCCTTAGGTACCATTCTGTTGCATAAGCGAATCTACAACTAAGGAGCATTAGTAAATCTTATTCTGTTCCTTGTTCTGCGCAGGGTACGACGAAAGTTTGCTCGCGCCTTTTCATTTCTACAAAACCACTCGATGAGGAGCGCTTTAACTGGGTCCTCCTATTCCAAAACCCACTCCGGTAAAAGTTTTATATATTTACATGGTGCTTTGACATTCAGGATTTCAACGAGTCCTAGCAGGTCTCGATCGGCCCAGCCGTCAATCACTTAAACGTTGCCCCTCTTCCTGTTTTATGCTTATTTAATGTCACGAACTATAGAAATTGACATTTCCTTTTGTCTCACTTTGTGAAATAGTATTATTTTTCCAACAGCCCTAGCTGCGTGCATGTGACCCCTCGTCCGACAACGATGTGCGGCGAATGTTTTTCTGACCATCCGTTGACCCATAGTAACACGCTAAAGTAAGCCCTGAAATCTCCTAAGTCTATGAGTGCGCATGAAATTCCGAAAATGTTATTGTCAACTCGAAAGTCTGCAATTCACACGTCATTGTGTTCACCTGGTCGAGACATCTCTAAAAATACCTGGTGGGCCTCCGTCCGGCTCTCCATTAATTCAGTACAGCCGATAATAGCGCCCCCACCTTTTTCAAAACTGTCTTTATGATTCTAACTTTAACATTTTTCTAATTTTTACCCGTGGGATAGGGGTATTGCCCCGCATCTAAACCGCATTCTCATGGCAAGTTGAACGATCGCCCGAGGGCACCACGCCGCCCACCCGTTAATCCGCTACAGCTTCCTTAGCTAATATATAGCCTTAGGTGTTTAGGATGCATGCCGAGTAGAATACGGTGTAGCCTTGAAAGGTCATGCGATAATCGAGTCCCAACATCGCCTTTTTATCTAACATGTTCGGCCCCATCCGTAGCATCAAGTAGATCAGTAAGTAGCTAGTATTCATCTATTGTAAAGTCATGGACTGGCAAGCAATCGACAGGGAATCACGCCAATTCAACTAATCACGAACAATGAATCAGGGCATGAAACGATTTAAAATAGTGATATATACAAGATTACGTTCGGTTTAGGAACAAAACACGACTTCTTGCATGCGCTCCCTACCGTTTGAAACTATCTCGAATCTGAGAAAACCTTTCCTCATACCCGATGAGAGCAAAGTTTTTACATATATTTTCATCATGACCCGTTAGGTCGTACATACTTTCGGATTCGAGGTTCGGATATATATTGTGTTTGAGGCACATGTAGATTTCTCTCCTTTCGCTTTTTCTCTCTGTCATCATGGGTATTTTGCTCTCACGATGACAGAAGTGCACGCTCACATTTATACCTCGAACGCGCTCGTGAAATATCACAAATACAAGCGTACGCTCGAGCGCAATGCAGTGGAAATTGCGCTGCTTTGCAATACGTAACAACGCACAAGCAGCAACGTAGAGACCGAATATAGAAATGAGCGTCGGAGACGCAGAGGGGGAAAGTGAGATTGAAAATGATTCGGGCCCGACTAGGCAAGTTGCAATAGGTAGGATTTCATAGGTAAGCTAAAATTTGATAGGCCCGGAATAAGACTTAATAGAACCAGCAACAAAAAAGTGAAATTTGCGATTTCATGCCAACTTGAGAGCAGACTTGTGCCGGACCCAACAGTAGGACAAACGTCCCAATGGACTTTTAACATAGATCTGGAACTGGTCAACCCTAATAAAGAAAACGCTTGCTGAGTACTCTTTGGGGATTATGTTTGATAAGGAGGCAGTCTGGGGAAGCAAGAAGGCAAAGTTTTGCGATTTATTTTGGATGTCTAAGTTGGAGTGAGTTGCGACCGTTGTGAGGAGCTAGGATTAAAGGTAAAATAATCGGCGGAACCTCCATTTAAGTTCGTTATTTGCCCTCGTGAGCTTTTACTATTACTTAGAAACGGACCCTTCATCAAATCCGTAACGTCTGGTCTCAAGCCGTGCGACGACGGTAGGAAGCTTTGCCAACCTTTTCACTAGAATTCAAGGTCTCCTGAAAACAGGGCGATTCTTCAGATGTTTAGGGTATAGGATGACGCGCCGGTGGTGCTTAGTTAGTTTCTTCTCTTCCATTACTTCGCTCCCCGAAAAGCTAAGCCGGTATAAATTTTGGACCAAAGACAGTACGAATATTTGAGGCACGGGGTACCGATCTTGTGCCTGCTGTCGTTGCGCAACTGGCTCCAGGTTTATCACAAGTGGCTGTGGAAATGGGAGCAGTAACGATTTTCGGAATGGGGTTATCCAACCTAACACGGCAGGGCGTGAGGGCACCCGGGTTTTTAAAGAGCGCGTTCTCGATCGAGAGAAATATTTCACGAGGGCATCATCTCAAGGAACTTCAACGAGGATTATTTTTGTGTATTGAAAATCGACTCTTCGACCTAGTTCGCCAAAATTTCTATTCTTCTATCTATTTTCTCTCAGCACTACTCTCAACCTATCCGATCCATATATAAATCCAACCTATATATTTATATATCAAGATTCATATTTTACATATATATGAATGATACTGGTTGAGAACAGTGTTGAGAGAAAATAGATAGAAGGATAGAGAAATCTACGTAATAACTAGATCGAAGAGTCGATTTTCAATACACAAAGAATAACTCTCGTTGAAGCCTCCATTAAAATCTGATATGATGCCCTCGTGAGATTTTCCTAGTCATTGAGAACTAGTTTTTTAAAATTAGTTCGCCAAAATTTCTATTCTTCTATCTATTTTCTCTCAGCACTACTCTCAACCTATCCGATCCATATATAAATCCAACCTATATATTTATATATCAAGATTCATATTTTACATATATATGAATGATACAGGTTGAGAACAGTGTTGAGAGAAAATATATAGAAGGATAGAGAAATTTACGTAATAACTAGATCGAAGAGTCGATTTTCAATACACAAAGAATAACTCTCGTTGAAGCCTCCATTAAAATTTGATATGATGCCCGCGTGAGATTTTCCTAGTCATTGAGAACTAGTTTTTTAAAAGCCTTGACGGGTGTCCTCACGGCGCACCCCTATGGTAGAGGGCCTTGTCCACATTTGAAATGAACTAATTTTACACGGGCAGGCGCTCCCTGGCAGAATGCAAGGTACATGCAACGGCCGAAGTATCTTGTTCTTTACCTAGCTTCAGGATATGCTGCAGAGAGAGTGAAGTTTTTGAAACAAATTTAAACTGAAAGGACAAGGAGCGAGGTGGTAATCTTGTGTCGATCTCCGCTACGCAAATGGCTCCTAGTCCGGTATAACTTGCTGTACAACTTCAAAGGAGTTGGGGGATAGAGTCAATTGCGACCCGGGTCAAAGGGGTAGCTAAATAAAAGCAAAGACAGTCGTTGAAATCATGACACAAATTTCGAGTTCATACCCGCGCGAGATGATGCGATCTTATATACGCAAAAGCATAGATGTGCGCTCTGACGCCGTGAGGCAACAGTAGGAAGCCACGTCAGTGTTTCAAATGAGATCGAAAACAATGTGTAGGTAACGTTACCCTGGAGACAGGGAGATGCGACATTTAGCTTTCAAATTATTCTCTCCCCTGTAGCTGTCAATTAATGCAGCGTTTACGTTATAAACGACCCCCCATGTGAAAGTTTTGCCCACCCTGAGTGTCTCTTTCACCATCAATTATATAGTGTCTTGGACACCATGGTGTTTCAGACGGTATTTTCAAATAGTATACATAGGCAGTGTACTGTGGGTAATAGTATGGTGTAGACTACACCATAACTTTTATATGGTGTTAGCTACACCATGCTGTTATTTACACGCAATATATAATGTGTTTGTGTATGGTGTCATTGACACCGTCAGTAAAAACAATAGGTCTCATACACCATCTTTTGCATTACATAGCGTCGGTATATACCGTATAGCACTGGATGGTGTGGTCTAGACCATAGGGGGACAAAACTTTCACAAGGTAGGTCCTTTATAACGTAAACGCGGCATAAGTTTAGAGGACGGAAATATTAAATATAGAACTTGTAGGTTTCTAAGCAACGACGTCGCGATATCGTGTCGACCGGCGGGACGCAGGTAACTCCATGCGTCTATTGTCACCTTCTGGGCATGATGAAAGCCTCACAAAGTAATTCTATTTACTGAAAATTTCACAAATTCTCTTTCCGTCAAAACTTAGGTAAGGTAGCCGGCACTGGAGGCGGCTATCAGGTAACCATAAAGCTACCTGGTTTTCTGTAACCTATACTAGTTGAAAGGATATATTGATGATTGATGCCGAAAGGATGTGCAAAGCTGCCTTCTGAAAAGGTGGGCTGGGGTAGGATTGAAACCCATGTCTCCTGTTTGTGGTACTAGTGTTAACCCTGGCCGCCATCAGATCTGTCAATAAGCTGTTATATTTGACACCTCCATCTTTCATGAAGTCCTACAACTAGCTATTGGTATTCATTTACATATTCTAGAAATTTAAAAGGTATAGAAAGATTGTAGGTAGTTTTATGATTCAGAAAGCGTTATATTAGAAGTTTACAAATACATGCAGTTGTATATTCAGGAAGCGTAATTGCCGAAAATCTGCTCGTAGAGCAGATGCATATTCAGGCAGCGTATTACTTAATATCTATTAGGAGAGGACTTAGCTAGGGTGGCGCCTTAATGAGCTGCAAAGTGCATCTGCTGGTTATCCACCAGGCTACGGGGAATCCCTTGTCAAAACCTTCCAAAACCCCTAAAAATCCTAAAAACTCCGTGTTCATCACCAAAATCTCTATTATATGCCTCCATCCCTTTTTCGTCCTTAGGTTTTCTTTTCGTTTCCTTGTTTTGTTCTTTTGTTTTCGTTCAAATGCGAGTTTGCATAATTAGCATTCGGTTGTGCTATTAGCTAACATGATGTTAGCACAACTTTAGTTCGTTTTTCAGGCTAGTTTTGAACTTGGTGTGCGTAGCAGCGGCGGAAGCAAGCTTTATTCCGGATTAGCATCATTAGCACGAGAGAGTTTCATGTTAACGCGAATATATTGTTACGGACTTACGGTGGTTTATACGAATTGTCTTATTTTTATTCTTTTTATACTTATTTTGGTCACCTAGCTAGTAGCGTGGCGCGGCAGTTATATTTCCAAACGACTGTCATAGAGGTAACGACGAGTTTGCGATTTGACATTGGTGTTAGACAACCATTTAATCCAAATGTTTTTGAATCTCATCTCGTTGAAAAAGCACTTTCTAAACTGCCGGCCAAAACAAGTCATTCTCCTGATGGTATATGTTCTTAGGTATTAAAAAAGCTTTCTTTAGAGGTCAGTCTACCGTTATCTTTAATATTTAAAGCTTCATTTGAGCAGTCAATACTACCTGTCGACTGGCTGAGTGCTGACGTCGTTCCTGTCTTTAAAAAGGGTTTATCCTCGGATATTAAAAATTATCGGCCTATCTCACTTACATCTGTTTCCTGCAAAGTTATGGAATCTATTATAACCTCACTGACCTTATTACTTTTGGCAGCAAGAAAACGGCATAAGGTTTTGAAGTTGCCAGTATTGTTCGCTCGTTCTATTAGAGGAAAATCGTTCCAGTATTTTTTCACGACCTTTGAAGGAAGCCTTGACGCAATTAGACTGAAGACGAATTCTGACACGCTCAACATTACGACGGATCATATCCGCTTTTTCATCGATTAGAGTCAATATGGGTTCGCAGACCCCATGATGATTATTTCGCGATGGTTTTATATGTTCAGAGCATGTCGCAGCGATACATTCGGCTAGATTAGATTAGCTGGCCTATCCAATCTGGGGACGTGGCATTTTTCGACTCCCCCTGGTTCAAAACAGGTTCCCCCTGTTCATACCTCCTGGCAAAATTTTCAGCGAATGGAGATCCCAGCACCAATGTTGGTCGACTTTAGCACATGTTTCTAAATTGTTTACTATGGTATATAGTAGGCTACATACTATGGTTTGATTATTTAGAGTGCGGTACGAGTATCTTATGCCTTTTCAAACGTTTTCATCTGGTTTAAGGTCAATGAACCCGATTTCTAGAATATTGCCTTGAGTAGTTTGATATTAGTTATCAAAAATAGCCTATAATATCGGTTTTTCTGTATGCTAAATACAATTATTTGGTTATCTAAAGTCCAGCGAATATTTCATGCCTTTTTATAGGGTTTTGCTGGCTTTTAGGGTCAATGAACTCAATTTCTAGGATATAGTCTGTCTTCAGTTTGATAAGTATTGCATATGCTTATGTCGAGGATAATGTTGATTCGACTAGCGGGGGACGTCCCGATACGCCAAGGTCAAGGTGACAAATGTTTTGAACTGTGCTTTTTGACACCACTTGTTTCTTTTTGCCTTTTGTTGTCAAAAACACCCGTTCTGTCAAACCCAAATGTACACTGTGAGCAGTGTATTAAGAGCGGTTACGCACGATAACATTATTACGGCCCTACTACACAACCACGTAGTACAAACCTAAATTCTCCTTTTTAGTCTGTCGGAAAAAATTATCTTGAAAAATGGCTGTTTTTGTCACCATCACTATACCAACTCGCTGTCGAAGATATCAAAATTGGCTCATGAGTGTTACTCAGACAATGTCAACATTATTAGCAGCAATAACAAATTTAAACAAATTCGTTTTTTTACAGATACTTCTTGCATTATATATATAACACATTTTAAGCGGTGATTCACATGCAAAGTCCGTTGGCTTGGATCAAAACTTTTATTAAATGTCAGAAAAATTATTCAAATCAGAGTCAGGTTGTAAAAATATACCACAACTCTTGACCGTTTGCTGTCTGATCGTTATCCACACTAGTCGCATTGCTCACAACTCTACCCCCCTTTCAAATCACTTCCTTCCCAACGCCTACATTAGCTTTCTTTATACGAAGCATTATTCGCTTCGCGCTGATGTATTGTAAGATCAGGCTTCAGGTTTACTTGGTTGAGCTTTTCAGCGACTTAGCCGATTTGAAAATAACAGTATTTCTGTTCCACGCTGTCCAACACTATTCGTATCGGCTGGGGGATAATTTTGCCATCTTCGGCTATTCTTTGTTTACCGATTCGCATTATGAATGTGTACATTCATACCAGAGAACTCACAGCCCGAACAAGTCGTTGCTTTAAGGGCCGTTATTATATTCCCAAATTCTACCGAATCAGCATAGGTTTGCGTCATCCGAGTTTTGTAAGCCAAACACAATTATATATTGCATTTCCGAGATGCTCATTCTTCCAATTCCTTGATAGACTCAACAACCAGGTCAACCATCTTTGCTCATTCCGTCGCTGGATTCGTACTCGCCATATTATCAGCTCTACCATTTCGGTTGCTGTCGTCTCGGGTAGTTTATTTCATTACTCGTATATAGTCGATTCTGCAGAGCTTCGGTTTAACCTGATTTACACCTAAAAATATTTCCTCTGTTCGAGGTCGACCAGGTGGACAAAACCCAAACACCGCTATTTTCCTATATATATTCCGAAAGAAGTTGCTGACATTCCAGAGCAAACGCGGTGACATGTACGACGGCAGAAGTTGCACCCAACCCACAATTCATTGTTGTCCGCACGTATATATCTCCAAACGACAAGATACTTCATGGCATATCATTTTGTCATTGGACTGAGAAAACGATCCACGATGGGTATTTATTGTAATCATTTATATATTTATATTCCAGTATAACAGTTTAAATATGAATGCAACTGGGTTAAAATCTATTTGGTTTTGGAAGTGTATTGTATCTCCAGGGACCCCCTCCCCAATAACTATCCATGATTTGTAGTCTGCTATCCATATTTTGTTGCACCTGCTACTTCAAAGGTTTTCCAGAATGCTTAAAACGACGACATGATCTATTTGAGTGTATCTGTGATGTGATATACGTGCTCTTTTTGTAATGGACCTGTGTCCCAGATGATCCTTCTTAGGCCATGCATGAGTGCGATTTTAAGGATAATGTATTTCGGTGTATTTGTGGTTATGAAGGTCTTCACGGATGCTGAAATGAAGTTATTTATTTGAGTGCATCTGTCACCCATGTAGACTTTTTGGAATGGTGCATGCAGTATTCCGTGAGACCCCTTGAGTCACATTATTCCGTAATTTTCCAACCAAATGTTATAATTTGGTGTATTTGTGGTTATAAAGGTTTTCGAGGATGCTGATAACAATGAGAATATTCATGTGTATCAGCGACCAGTACTGCATGCCATGGGACTCCCTTTGATCTATACGTGGTTTTGTGGTTTTCAATCCAATACTGTTATTTGCTAGATATTAGTCTTGCAAAAATGATGTGTTTATTCATTCGAGCGTATCGGTGACAGCAGATGTCGCTTGCTTGCAGTGATACCGGTCACTGAGCAACCTTAGGTTGACCCACCTATATAGTTTAATTTTATCGGCGCAAATTTATTCGTTTAGGTGTAGCTATCGTCTTTGCGTTAATGGTAAACATTGTCATTTCTTTTTAGTCAAACTTTGTGTTATATTTTTCAATAACTGTAATTTTAGTATACGTATATATATATATGTATTATGCACTGGTGATACCTTTGTGCTATATATTTGCTTTGTGTTATATAATGCTTTCAACATCGTTTTAGACTACAGCATGTTAAACAGCAAATCCAAACTGTCCTCATTTGATCCGAATTCTTTTTACAAACCGCACAAGTATATTCCCCCTTTCGCGAGACGGAAACTTCCTCTGCCAAAATTGGACAGCAAGGTTAGTATACTAAAAGTCTAATTTTGTTATCTTTTAATGCATATTTCGGTTGCTTTACATGCGAACCCGCTAGTACATAGCTAGCTTGAATCCACACTCTTCAATTTCTATTAATTTTTTACAGTGTTGTAGGCCAATTTATAACTACAGCGTTGTTGGTGTGGTTCGCGCCTGGTACAACGCGAATGTATCTAAGAACGCGTGCAATACCATACCGTACCATATCGTTTCTCCTCTAGCAGTCAAGTCCTTGCTTCCCCGTTGCGACGTCCAGCTCAAGTAAGAGACCTAAAAGACCACTTTCGACAAAGGAGCTTCCGGCGGCAGAAAATAATCTGATCATCGCTGTCTTCCAGGCCAAGGAATTTTATCCAAAGGCTAGGTGTTGGTCATCCCCGACAAAAATTTCCAAGTGCAAAACAAACAACGAACCAAGTTCGCCGCTGCCTTGTGATTCGTAACCGAACAGCAAAGGCCAGGGGCATCAACCGTACAGAAAATTTCTTTGAAGATCCCCATGATACACATGTCTACAACTCGAAATACATACCTAGATACCGTATCCGAGGTAATACGATGCATCAGTGGATGAGACTACCAGATTAGCGGTGTTAAATGAGCGACTGACTGTTAATCCTAAGAATATACTACAAATCGAAGCCTGGAATCTCCGGGCTTCGACGAAACGGATCTATTTGCTAATCGACGAACTACTGCGTTTCGATGTGTATATATAGCTGTGAAAACGAGATTGACTGGTTGTGGCGATTTTATTGTTGAGTACACAAACGAAAAGCAATAAAACTGCTTTTTGCTATAAATAAAGCAGTTGGTGTCAATTTGCACCTAAGGAAATAGTCGTTGTACTACCTCTATAATACAGTAATTCCATCTCTTGTGGCTGTTATGCGGTGACATAGAAGCAAATTGAAAACATATATGAGGAGATTTCTGACTGGCCTATTATACTCATTTTGCCGCGCTCCTTTGGAGGGCCTTTAGGCCATTAAGCGAACTACACCTGTTGATCTTACTGTTAATCATTTGGCAGTTGAAAGCTACTACTAGCTGAGAATCACTACGATGTTGTTAGCGCAGCATGAGTGCAATGGATACCATATGTTACAAAGTTTTGCCCGAGATATATGTGATCTAATCACGCCAGCAGACAAAATTCTGAGATGCTTCTGTTGGAATAGGAAATGGTGTGTTAGACGTGATAAAATCCAGGCAGATTACCATTTTGATTGCCATACGGATGGTTCATTCATTGACATAGATCGTGGAGTGAGAGTAGGTGCATGGGCCTTTATTGATAATAGACATAGATGGTACTTTGCATTATAGTTCGAGGCAACAATTTTCCAAGAATAAATTTTCCAGTTTGTAGATCATCTTATGGAACAAGGTACTAGAGGAAGGAATATTTAGATTTTCTATGACAGCCAGGCTGCAGTGAAGGCTCTATATAAATTGTCATCCGCCGATTGTTATTGAATGTCATAAGAAATTAAACAGGTGCTGAAAATATGGTTCCTTTGCCCTGGTTTAAGGGACACTCAGATATTGGAATAGATAGCGTAATGGAACTGCAGACACTTATGGATTTATTGAAGGTGTTTGGGCTGGAACATTGTGTTCGTTTCCTCTTACGTAGTGAAGATCGCGCTCGTGTGGTACTTGTGTGGACAACATGCTAGACGATAAGGGGGAACAAATTGCAGACAGATAAGTGTTTTCTTTCCAGAAATTCTAGATCTCGATTCCTAAGGAAGCTTAGTAAAGACAGCTTGAGAATTGCCATCCACGTGTTGACTGTGGAATAAAGTGGTTGCCCCTGCTACAACTAACCGGTTGTATCATGGTGTCCCCAGATTCACTTTTTAAAGGTATATAGCAGGGAATAACGGGAACCGAAATTTACCGGAACCGTTCATTTAAACTGGATCCGGAACCTGGTCTTCGAAACTTATATATACCTATAGTAAAACAGATGAAGGAAGAAATCAAGGTATAGAGGATTTAAAATGTATCAAAAATAACTTTTACGTTAAACTTTGTATTGCGATGACATTATTGCCTTTCTGTAACCTTAAAGATGCTGAGGAATCTAATAATGTTTATTTATCTATCAATATGTCGGTTTTTGGACACAGCAAAAATGTCTTATACTATACGCTCTTGAGTATACTGCGTCAAATTCAATGTGCTTACAACGCATGCAGCGTAGAATAAGCACTTTCGCTCTGTTTCCAGTCGCCTCCCTTTACTACATATACGTTTGTTACATGTTGTTCTGTAGGAAACTTGAAATTATTGGTTTATATGATTCTAAGAGAAAATAATAGAAGGTAATTTTCTGATCAGTGGTCAGAGACACTTTTTAGGCTAGTTTTTGGCAAACAGTGCCATTCAGTGAGATGATATTGATAACTTTCTAATCAAAATGCTATAAATGAGAGAAACTGTGATACTGTTCGCACGGTTTCAATAAATACAGTTCATTACCAAGGACACAGTTAACAGACGCGCTGCAGATAACGTTACTTTACTTCAATGTAGACTGATTTACAAAGTTTTTAAATGTTGATGAACTGGCTGATGTTTGATGTAAACTCCTGCAGTTTAAAATGGACAATTTATACTGAAATTATATATGTGCCTTACTTACGTTTCGCACGGCATATCGCTGAATTAATGTTTTTTGCTTGGTTGTATTGGAACTTGATCGTTCTATATATGGGCCTGTGGGCCGTATATATGTAAAATACATATATTTGGACCACAGATAAAGCTAAAATGTAGAAAATTTCAAACAAAATTTTTAAACCGGAATTCCGGTTCCAGTATGGCTGAATGTGTTCGGATCGGGTCAAAACATGGTCTATACAAAACATTCTTATCGGTCTCTCAACAATCTCGACAGGTATTTTAATCAAATTAAGTTCATTTAAAAAACAAGTTACTTTAAAACTTTATATTTAAAGCTTTTGCGCAATGTTACCCTTGGGCCCAGGATTACTGTCCAAAGGGATTTTAAAAGGGTCTATAAGACCTAAAATACACGAAGATGACAACATCTCGATAATTGAAGGTCATCTGTAGAGCATTTGTAAAGCAACTGAAGCTCTACGTAGTTGAATATGATTTGTTATTACAGGGTTTCTTATGACTTAAAGCTAAGGTAAATATGGCTTTGAAAATAGGCCCCATAAGACGCGAAACACACAAACACAGTCGTATTTTCATAAGCAATGTGTATATATTGTATGGGAATTATTGGATTCCTGATATAGATTAGGTGACAATAGCATAGCTAAGATGTTATTGGTCTTTTCATTTTAAAATCGACTGTACATTTTAGCTGGGTGTAACAGGAAACTTCATGAATTTATACCTAAATTGAGAGCCTTGTTGCACATTTATGATGGTTTGTATAAAAACGAATTTTGGTCAGGTGTTCGTGTCTTCGTAGAAGTCAGAAATTTCATTTTTTTATCTGAAAACATCAGATTCCTAGAGAAATGAACGGGGTCAAATGTCATATTTTGCGCACATGTTAAAATGTATTGCAAAATTTGACCGTTCACAGCACTAAAACCATTTTGCGCTTTTGCGGTAAGTTGTTGAAATCGTGCCTAGTAGCAAACATGACATACTCTCATGGCGGTGCAGCTTATCTGCATTTTATAGAATTTAATGCTTGCAGTTTCAGTGTCGTAGCCAAGTTTATGAACCCTTTAAAAGGTCAAAGTATTTTCAATTATGAAAATTCTTTTGTATGTGCCTTGTAAATAAAGCAAGCTTCTTAATTCGTCGTTATTTTCTACGGTATATATATTTGCGTTGAAGGATGAAATCGTCAAATCTGGCAAAAAAGACGGTCTACAGAAATCTGAAGTTAATATTTCAAAATCGAAAAAGGTTAAAAGCAACGGGAAGGTGCAGAAGTGAGTAAGGCAGCAAAAATGAAAAAATGTCAATGCCTTATACAATGTATTGTGTAGTAATTTTTATGCATAATGATTAGTGATGCGCAGGATAGTGTGTAACCGGAATTCCGGTTTCACCAAAATTCTGGTTCTGGTTACTTGTTCAGGCTGGGTTCTCCAAATTGGGGGGTTGGAATTTTTCGGTCCCCCTGGTTCAGAACAGGTGCCCGGTTCATGCCCACTGGCAAAATTTTGGGCTCCCCCGGTTCACCGCCTCTTGGAAAATTTTTTTGTTTCCAATCGGTCCAATGTACAAAAATTTTGATCAAAATTTGTACTAAAATTCCTTTCTCAAGCCAAAAATTTCGCAAATTTTGTCAAAATTTGTTTCAAAATCGCTTTTGCTCTCCATCAAAAGCGTTTTGGCAGTGTTCTGACACGATTTTTAATCGTTTTTCTCTTGGCAAAATTGGGCGCCCCCCGGTTCGGAACCAGGAGGCCCCTGGCAAAATTTTCAGCGAATGGAGAGCCCAGTCAGATACCGGCTAATTGTTGCCGGAATCAGTTCCGGTTTCACGTCTTACGAATATCTACATGCCGAAATTTGCAATATATATATATGTTTTCCATTTGCCAGTCAAAATTATTATAAGCTAAGTTGTAGGTGCAGCTCTATTCTTGTGCGCTATTTGTATAACTTAAAGCACAATATTCTGTGTCTTTCTGTTCGCTTTGGTACCTTTGATTAGCTGTATAATTTCACAACATTCTTTTTCCTACCTCTACTAAACAGTTTATAACGCACAAAAAGACAACGCTATTGATTCAAAGACTAACATATTTTGAAGTACTTTTTTTCCAGAATTTGTTAGCTATGCCAATGCTCAACAGTTCATGCTTAGTATCCTGCGACAAACAACTGCTGTACATTGTGTTGTTATCAGTTAATTCTCATCTGGTCGTAAGAGCACAATATAAAGCAAATTTCAGTGTAAATATACTTTGCTGAAAATTGTATACAACACTAGTAATTCGCCATTGAGGGAAAACGTGGTTAGCATGGGTTCATTCCCTAATTAGAGGTTACAAATTGAGCTTTCTGACCACCCGTCAAATGTACTGATAAGCAAAAACACCCATGCTAGTACCGTTAGGAGTAGAAATGGCAGTAAATTTTCAGCACGTAGTAGTGGCTTCTCCGTTCAAACGTGGACATATATACTTGCTAAGTGGGAGCTTGGAAAAGTGTCGAAAAAATGCCACTCTGTAATAATTGACAAATGTGTCTTCAGTTAACTCTACTATGCACGCATTTTGATTTAGTTTTTTTGACAGCCTGACCGAGGCTAACACCTGGACTGATAAAATTTGAAAACATTTCGCTTTTTGGATTCATGGTGCTGGTTGATAAGTTTGCGGTACACAGGGTTACCACAAACGAGAAATTGATGGACAGATGGGAAAAAGGAAACGTGATATTAAAAACAGTAAATCGCGGGAACCGGCAAATTTGTCATGGAACTCTGGAAAAAAAATTTTTTCCGCATATATACAACTAAGAAATCAAAAACGAACCTCTATGCAAAATCATTTTATTTAGGACTAAAACATTGTTATAAATTTTTCACCAAGAACGAATTTCGGCATATATTCAATAGTTGCAGGCATACGGCGATTAACCAGGTTGTAGATTCGGTTCCTTCAAATGTTGGTTCCTATTACTCACTGATAATGAGTTTCTGACAAAAGCGACGTAATTTTGGAAACAGTGATTGGGCTTGTGGGTCCCCCACATTTGAAATTATAACTATTCTTAGATACGTTGGATCAGTGAAACGGAAATCACTACGCAGAACATTTATTGTTACAGATTTATTATATACTTGATATGAGTCAATAGCCTATATTTAAGAACTTCAGGACAAATCGACCCCAAACCCATCCAAAGCATCTGATAACGCGTCAATTTTTTGTGCTGGTGTCTAGATAACCAAACCATCGTTTGCAACGTATATACCAAAAACCTATATATATAGACAATTCCTGGTGCCCTGTACGCAATGTATAACTAGACTATATTTTGAAAATCGGGTTCATTGACCTTAACTCCTTAAAAACCTTTGAAAAAGATGACATATTCGTGCTGTTCTCTATATTACCAAACCATTTTATTCAGCATACCGAAAAACTTACGTATAGACAATTCTTCATGCCATGTGTTAAATTGCTGGGAACAGATTATATTCTGGAAATGGGGTTCATTGACCATAAACCCACGGAAAGCGTCTGGAGAGGGCACAAAATATTCGTGAGCCAAACCTTCGTATTTGCGATGTGCCGAATAGTAAAATTGGCCGCATAACCGAATATTCGGTTTTCAGTATCCGACGCAATAAGTACCGATTACTGAATGCCGAATACTGAATAATCGATGTACGTATATTAGTGAGCTCAGTAAACGTTCATATGTAGTAACGGACGAGTGAACGTAAAAAAACGCGCATGTTTTCTAAATTATATACGCTTTTCTACTATGTTACGCATGTTCTACTATGTTCAAAATATTAAATAAACGAACTAATGAAAAAGTGTCATTGTGTTTTGATAAATGAACGTCATTTTTCGCTTGGTTTAATTCAGTGCGTTTTGTTGTTGTTATATTTTTGTTGCATTGTTGTTTAGAATCAAGCATATCCCCTGCCTTGCTCACATAATTTTATAGAACAAGACCTTCTGTATCAGCACATTCATATTGCAGGCATAAGAACAGTCCTGACGGGTTGAAAGACATTCCCAACATAGCAACATATACTTATGTATTCTAGCAAAACTCATTTCTCATCCCCTTTTTTGTTCCAGTTTCGGTTCACAGTCCTTCAATTTGATGCTACAGGTTTTGTCGTTACGGCTTGTCTACTTTACTTTAACAAACTGTTTAGGCAAATTTGTGCGTTCTCGGAGAACACAACTAAAATTTTAT
>JASANE010017652.1:0-114473 GCA_030248225.1 Trileptium ribeirensis
GCCGCACTTTGCGGGTGTTGGAGCGTCGGTAGGATGCTCCGCACGCCCGTAAAGGTTGGACCCCGCCAAAATCCACAAAATGCATTAGATGATTCAAAATTTTCCTTGCACGCATCTCGACTGGTTCCCCGCTCCTCGGACATTTTTTTCTTCTTTCGCAGGTCCGAGGAGTGATCAGAATTGTTAAATTTAGTCAAAAGGCATTTTATGAAATTTCTAGGTTAAGGAAAATTCAGTGACCATAGTTCTGTTTTACATGATAAGGACCAAAATTTCTCTAACCATGTCTCAGCCAAAATTTAAGGGTGGTAAAGAGAACGATACTAAGGACGTAGCCGTTTGCATCCTTGGGTGACACGCGTTGTCCCCAATTGTTTGAAATCGAGCTACAGCGTCGAATCCTCATTCGTTCGCTGTTTCTTCTGCTTCTGAGTAAATACTGATGCAAACGACGGCGGACCTGAACGTGGCAAATTTTGAGCAGGCTCATTAGTTGAGCATAGAGCAAAACGGGGACTGGAGCTGACGGTGGGCTAAATCGTATTACACTTTGGTGGGATGTGGTTTCTCTAACCGTGCTAATACGGGGAGAATCTACGTAGGCACCGACTCCCGGAGCCCTCTGGGAGTAAGTTGAAATTAGTCGGGTCTTTCGCTGGCCGCTCCAGTCGCCGTCGGAATTCTGTAAGGATGTTGGACCAAATTAACACGAGATCGCCCTTGGAAAATTGTCATGACGCTCATCTGTTTCAGATATCTCGTCGGGCTAGTCCAGTCAAAATTTTTAGGATACCGCAGTTCAAAAAAACTTAATCAAAAGTCTCTAGAGTGTCGCGTCAGAAAGGGTTACAAATTATGTCTCGGGGTCTCTTGCAGGGTACCCGACTCAAACTCGTTGTATCATAAATGTTGTAAATAAGTTGCGATGTGCCCCGATTGGGCAGTGTATACAGTGCGTAAATAACACAAATGTGACTCAACAGTAAATGAGTTGAATCGTGTTCTTATTTATTTAAGCAGTTCGGAGTCTTACTTAGTTTTCTGACCCCCAGTGAAAGTCTTGGAAATCTTTTCAACGGAAAATCTTGCGAGACCTCGAACCTAAGTGAATCCTATGTTATCGCAAGCAAACCAAACACCACCCTGTACCGCATAGATCTCATCCGCTGATACAGATCCACCCACATGACCTTGCTTTAAGGCCCGAGCCGGCAACCCCCTGTACCCCGCACTATCCCTGCGGTTGTGTGCGTTTTCAAAAGCGTCCCCGCCGCAAGAGCCGCATAGCTAACCACCGCTCTGCGTAGCTCGCCACCGAACATTTTACACTAGTATCTAGAATCTTGACCCTCCAGGGATTGGGGCCCTCGCCTCAATGCCCTAGTGTTGTTTGAGTTACTAGGTAAAGTCTGCTGGGACTAGAATAAGGAATATCGTCAAGAGTCGCAACCAAAACTGGGCCGCTACTAGGATCATGACCGTGCATTCACCAATAGTCTTTAGATTAGGGATCTACAGTCTAGCTCGACAAATGGGGAACCTTACTCAGGCTATACTAGGATCAGAGAACCCCGCTTAGGGTATTAAGTGGATAATGAGGGAAAGGCGAGTCGGGCAGCTGGGATCCCTTAGGGCCAGAACTGGTCCTAGTACATTGTTACATATACCTGTCTCATGCAACAACACAGTTCTTGCACAGGATACATTGTTGCCGCACAGCCACCAACCTCGTGCATATGTGTAATTGTAAAAGCCCGAGTTTTCGTCGAATCTCAAATATCTAAAATTAGGCCAAGAGGGCCACAAAATATGGTAGGTGAAGGTGATCGGATACCGTTGAGCAGTGATCCATGGGTTTATTGATGCATTATCTATAATAATCGTATTGAATAAAATAAATACTTTACTTGTGCGTGTTATGAAGGTATAATCACGCTACGCCAGCCCGAGGTGCGCGGGGTGATTTCGCACCTAAAACCGAATCCAAATTTTATTGTGAAGGTATCCGATCGATCCCAGGATCATTACTGGTTATAAAAATTTGCGTAACTATGTTATTGATTTGTATTTGGGGATGTTACGGATGCGTAGTCGGATCGGCCGTGGACAAGGGGGAAGACTTCACATTTCACCACAATCGAACTTAACAAATTTGGTTAACTAGGTGCCCCAGGGTCGGTTCCGGTGCGCATCCGTGAGTAATAACGTATATGTAATTGTTGTTGAGGTAATATGTACTGAAAGATGCCCGGTTGTCAGGATGGGTCGGGGTGTTGTACGAAACCCTCATGATAAAAATGCGTTGATGAGCTTTCTAATGTTTTGGGACCTGGGAAGATATATCCTGACACGCCGAGAAGTGAAAACCATAATTTCATTATCGTTTAGTTGATATCTGTTTAAGGGACTTTTGGGACACATAGGAGGAATGAGAAAATTGACTCAACGTGATAAAAGTCTCATTTTCAAGGGGTGTGGGAAATTTGGAAATTTCGGGGTTTTCATAGATTTCAACCAAAAGGGGGACATTAAACTATTATCAGGACTCTATAGGGCTTCAAAATTTCTCGTTCGGGTTCACTTACTCCCAACCCGTAAATACTTATGGACCCCCAATTTAGCGTTTAAACTCTCAAACTTTAGGGCCCTAAATCACTATGTCTCGAACTAAAACTTCTTGATTTTTCAAGCCCTATACATCAATTGGACCCTATACTAACCCTTTCACTGAAAACCGGGGCCACCCGCCCCAACGGAACTCCATGGGATCCCCATAACTCAATTGGGACTCAAATTCTTCCTATCGTGCACGCATAAATCCGTCTCTAACAGGCCTCCTAGGGGGAGTACATAAATTTCGGGGATATCATAAGCAGGCGACCAGCCAGGGCATGGATATGATCCCGCCCCCGGCCGCCTGCTCCTTTCCGTTCCTGAAATATAAACAAAAAAAACAACAAAATTTTAATTGTTTTCAGCACCTAGAGCGCTTTTATATGTGGCCACCATCGAAGGCCTCGCGCCGACCAGCGCGAGGTTTAGTTGTTTGCGATATATTTGGCACCCTTCGGCCACTGCCCAGCTAATGTCCACGTCAAATTTTATATTGTGTGCTGCCGCGATGCCATTGGTCTGGTTTTGTTATGTTGTTTGCCGCCACGAGCATATGTTTAGAGGCGTTTGAAATAGCTTGTGTACGAAACATATATGTATATGGTTATCTTTGGGCATTTATGCGCGTACGTCGTTGTTTGTGCTTGCCAAGTTTTAAATTTTGAACTATTCAGTAGAGTAGACACAACAAGGGGGAAACTTCAGAGTATAAAAGGAGACTGCCCGGTTCTCCGATCGGGACCAGTCGATTTTTTCTTTTGTTAGCTCTGGCGGTTGTCGCCAAATTTTGAAAGTTCGCTCTTAGTAAGGCTTTTTGTTTTTCTTTTTGCTTACTCTTGGGTATGCTAGGGGTGGTTTCTCGCCGTGCCCCCACGGTGGAGAGCCTCCCCTGGTTGGCTACATGTTCGATTAGGCTAGGGCCGTCCTTTGCGGACGTTGGAGCGTCGGAAGGATGCTCCGCGCGCCCGTGAAGGACGGCCCCGTTAAAATTTGCAAAATTGGGCTAACTTGTTTAGAATTTTACGCTCACAATTATTTCGACTGGTTCCCCGCTCCTCGGACATCTTCTTTCTTTCACAGGTCCGAGGAGTGATCAAAATTTCTACTTCAAGGCAAACGTTATTGTGCAAAACCAATCGCAAGTTCAAAGGGGGATAGGAGTGACAATGGGACGTAGTTGTTTGCATCCTCGGGTGACACGCGTTGTCCCCAATTATCTGAAATCGAGCAGCAGCGTCGAATCCCCATTCGTTCGCTGTTTCTTCTGCTTCTGGTTAGACTCCGATGCAAACGACCGCGGACCCGACCACGACAAAATTTCACTAGGCCCTCGTTGAGCATAACACGAAACAGAGACTGGAGCTGGCTGTGAGCTGAATAGTATTAAAATTTGGTGGGACGTGGGTTTTCTAACCGTGCAACTACGGGGAAAATCTAGGTCGGCACCCTCCCGGAGCTCCCTGGGAGCGAGTTTCAAATTAGTCGGATTGTGCGTGAGCCGCTCCAGTGGCTGTCGAAACGATGCAAAATTTAGAACCCTCGGTCCCGTTTTCATCCGGATCTCAACTGTCAAAACAGGGACAAATTATCGGGATTTCATAGGTAGCTGGTTATTAAATTGAAATCGGCTCTCCAAAAATTTATCGGGCTCTACTTAAACGACGATCTTGAGGCATAGTACGTGGAGCGCATACCCTAGGGTACCTTGTAGGGTTCCCGACTTTAGTATTGTTTCAATTATCGTTACAATATAATTGTTGTACATAGCGTGTAGTACGCCCCAATTGGGCGGTGTTCATAGTGTGTGCAAAAGAATAGGCTCGACAGTAAAGGAGTTGAACCGTATTTAATTCATTTAAGCAGTTCGGAGTCTTATCTAACTTTCCGCCCCTAGTGAGAGTTCAGAAATTATTTTTTCAAATGAAACCCTGGAAGACTTTAGAATCAGGCGAATCGTGCGTCATAGCAAGCAGGCCCACCGCCACAACCCGTCGTGAAAATTTTATCCGCTACTACAAGTTCGCTCGCATGACCCTGCCTTAAGGCCCGAGCTGGTACCCTTCTGTGCCCCGCACTATCTCTGTGGTTGCGTGTGTTATCAAAAGCGTCCCCGCCGCAAGAGCCGCATAGCCAACCACTGCTTTGCGTAGTTCGCCACCTAACATATTACACTAGTATTTCGGATCTTGACCTTCAAGGGATTGGGGCCCTCGCCTCAATGCCCTAGTGTTGTTTGAGTTACTAGGTAAAGTGTGCTAGGATTAGGATAAGGAATACCGTAAAGAGTTGCAACCAAAACTGGGCCACTATTAGGATCATGGCCGCACATCCACTAGTCTTTAGGATTCTATATTCAGGCACGACTAAATGGGAATTTTACTCAGGCTATATTAGGATCAGAGGACCCCGCTTAGGGGATTAAGTGGATAATGAGGGAAAGGCGAGTCAGCCTTATTACCTGTGAGCAGGCTTAAGGGTTGACTCTCCCTCGGGGGACCTTCATGCCACTAGATACGTGGGCCACTATAGGGGCCAGGCCGAACACCCTGGTTAACCCGCCGGCAGCCTGCTAAGCTAAGCGGTTCCCTTAGGTCATCGCGCTAGATCACCGGGGAGTCGTGGAAGTCGGGGTTGTCCGGGCACCACAATAGAGTAAACAGTGGTGCAGCTGGGATCCCTTAGGGCCAGCACTGGTCCTAGTACATAATTACATAGCAGGCTCACTATTTGAACATATATTTACATATATTAGATGCTTCGATTATTTTAGAATTTTATGCTCCGTAAGGCTACTCTCTTTTCCTTTACAGCAATGTCGATCGTTGGAGCACAATCAGCTGGAACAGTACCGCTCGTTTTAATTTAACTTGTAGCATACGAGTCTATTTTGGCAACCTTTCGCAATGTCCATCAAAACTGATATAGGAATACTGTCTGATGGTCTAAAAGAATATTTTAGCAAAAAGGGAACACCCCTGCGCAAATTAACTGGTCATGTGAGACATGGTGATCCCGGAGAAAAATTCGATCTAGACCCATCCCTGACCTATTTTGTACGGGGAGTGCACGGTCAAGCAAAGCTAGCAGTGTATCGACTTTTGTGTTTGCAAAAAATTAATTTAGCTCTTATATTACCTGTGCAGTTTGGATTTTTGATTACGTAGCTGAGTATTTACAAATCAATGTTCTTGGCGTTCCATAGTCATATCGCGATTTTGATAGTCATTTTAAACATTCAACATATTCGGTGATTTTGTGTATCTGCCTGTTAGCCACTATGTTATTTACGAGCTGTTGCTCGTTTGCATTAGGAACTTTAAAAAGCTCGCGAACAATTCACATGCAAACGCTCGCCGCGCTACAAACTCAGTATGCTTGTGGCGTCGCAATGTAGAGTCACACACGTGTGAATACGCATGAAAGACAATTGAAGGAGTCTTTAATTTTATTTTAACCGTTTCCCAATTATGGTGTATATTGTAAGATTTTGAGCACTTCTGCCTCGACGACGAACTGAACCAAGGTCGCTTCGGTGAGAGCCATGTACGGTAAGAACTATGCTGTTTAGGAGCAGTTGCTCGGTTCTCTAAGAAACCTCACAAAGTAAGCAACGAACAAATCAACTCAGTAACCCTCGTCGAGTCGTAACTTTCAGTCACACACGTGTGATTATATGCGGGGAAAAGATAATTGAACGAATCTTAATTTTGTTGTATCCCTCGCGTATTTTTTTTTGTACGATTTTGAGTAAACTTTTGCCGCGACGTTGGATTGAACTTAGATCGTTTCGGTAATGGCCTTGTATGTTAGACACAAACGATATGCATATCATGCTTAGTACAAATTAAATGAGTACGTTTGGGAAATGTGCCACTTTGATGGAACCACGAAACAGCAAAACATGATTTGACAAAAGTGCACTTCGTGTATGCTACTAACAAAAGACCGAGTGTGCAGCGCTAAAATGTATAAATACAATATACAAGGACAAAAATACTAGCTCAAACAGAAGTTTTAGTCAAACTTTTATTACCAAATACCTTTTATACCAAATTATATTCAGATATAGACATAGCAGAAAATGAAAAACAATTGCCTTTCAAAAAAGAATGAACAGGAGAATCTGTTCAACTTTCTGCACAAGCTTGCAAGCACACTCTGATAGCTAGTATGTCAGGAAAATATGTTCCATTCAAATTTAGGTTCTTTCCCATTACCTCCCGCAGCTCTCGTCTGTCCAAAAATGGTCAGATTCTGGAAATTTTGGTATTTTTGTCAACCTCGAGACAGCCCCTGATCATTTCAACCAAAAATAGAATTTTTAAAATTTAACATTTTTTCGGGTCTCAATGATACCCCTTGGGAACACAAAAATTTTCTTAAAAATTGGATTTGCCCACTTTTCGACACGGCTTGACGAGCTGATTCGAACGGTGTTATTTTTAACGGGATCCGGAACCGGATCCTAAGTTATGGCCAAAAATATCGGAGGCTGAGAGGCTCAGCAATTGAACAGTTTTTGGCCATAACCTAGGATCTTTTATCGGATTAAATTAACACCATTACACTCAGCTCGTCAAGCCGCGTCGAATGGTGGGTAAATGCAGTTTTTTTAATTTTAAAATGTAATTTAATTAATCGAAAACACCTAAAATTTTAAAAATTAAATTTTTTGGTCGAAACGATCAGGGGAGGTCTCGAGGATCACAAAAATACCAAAATTCCCAGAATCTGGCCATTTTAGGACAAATGCGATCTGGAGGATAATGGAAAAGCGCCCAAATTTAACCGCCAATATTGTCGCCGCACTTTTGCTGATTGAAAAATAGCAAATTTTTGACAAGATATGGGCTATTATACACTTACAATGATACAACTTATATACATAGTATATAGAAGACATTTCACAAATTATGTAAACTAGTTGACGAATAAAAACGCATAGATATGACTAAACATGAAGTACGCACGCGCAACCAGTGCTACGGAATCTGCAAATGACGAAATTTCTTCAAAAAGAACATTACTGCTGAAATCAATGGCATAGTAGGCATCAGTCCCATCACCATTCATTATTGACACCACTAATTCTGTAGAATTTACGATACAAACTGCTGCATGTGCTCAGTACAAACTACACGGCTGTTGTTAGTCAGGCGTCTGTTACTGTGGCACCAATTAACTTATATTTTCGGCCACTTTCAAATATATTATTTTATATATTCCTGTCATATTAGGCGCGTTAGCCAACAGTAAACAATTTCGCACGGGATTGGGGCCTGGGCTACATTTGTAAAATCATGGCCTTATAGTGATCGGATGAAATAGGGTACGGCAGTAGGTCAGAAAAGTGCGTTTCCCAAGAGTTAAAGAAATTGAAACCCGATAACAAAGGGATTTTCTAAGCTAAGCCACTGCAGCCAATCGTACCTTGCCATATATATGCTTTATGCTAAGGCTTAGTATAATATGAAGAACCACATAGCATGCATTTTACTTCCACCCCTAAAAGTTATATTGGCCCAAACTACAGTTTACAACGATGTAAAAACAAATTTCTTTTGTCTTACGACATGTTTCTGATATACAATGAAGCTTCAAGTGGTTATCAGTCAGGAGCACGAAGTTTGTACCAATCTGGTATTGTTCATTTACATGAAGGTATGTGTCAGGCGGCATCGCAGATACAACACATTGCATTGAGTCGTCTGCAGGTTCCCGCATACATGCATGCGTACCCGAGTTTCATATCGTTTAGGTGAGCTTAGCAGAGCATGCAAGGAACGCATATTCATTGTTAAAAATATTTTCCTGCGTTGCCAGGTCTACACATTTTTCATTGAATATGATAGGGTATCATGGTACTTATTTATATACGGTTTATATGGAAAGCTTCTTCTGGAAAAATTGATGTTGGTCCTCCTAATTATGTATGTTCTGATATGCCGCATTTTCATGGTTTCTAAAGCTCGTGCAATATTATTTATTAATTTTATAAGATTTACTAATGGTATTCTCGAACAACTTACTAATAAAATTTTTGACATCGATTTCAGCTATTATCACCGGCTTTGACGATGACGCTAAAGTTTTATTGTACGTACTAGCGGATTACGAATATTAAGAATAAGGTAAGATAAGCCATATTAGTGATTGTCGGACAGTTCCTACGAACAAAAGCTTTAAGACAAATGCTACTCTAGATTTCCAGCAAAATATTTTTGGAACCGTATATAATAACGACTCACAGGATCTACTTCACAATTTCCTCTAAATTACTAATAGATTTAATTTACAAGATTCCTTTTGGACGATCACAAATATAGAGGGCCGTCCACTAAAAGCAGGGATATACGTTACATAATGCTGGTCCAATGAATGCCAGATGTTCGACTTCAAAGGCGCAGTAATATAGCTCATGTCCTCGGCAACTATGCTAACGAGATTCCATATTAGCCTCGTATTTTATACTTGATGCTTAAAAAATAGATGAAAATACAAGCCATACGACATTGACACAATTTCCGCGACTATACGCGGGCCGTCCGCTAAAAGCAGGGATACGTTACATATTGCTGGTCCATAACCATCAAATCAATGCCAAATGTTTGACTTCAAAGGCGCAGTAACATAGCTCATGTCCTCGGCAACTATGCTAACGAGATGCCATATATATTTGCCTCGTATTTTATACTTGATACTTAAAAAGTAGATGAAAATGCAAACCATACAATATTGACACAATTTCCGCGACTATACACGTAAATTCGATAATTTGGATATATTATCTGGTAACGTGTGCGAAAATTTTTTTACTTAAATGTCACTAAAATAGTGAGATTATCGAAAATTTTAGAACACCACGATGTTGTGTGACGGTAGATTCAACAAAAGTTAAATCACTTAGTAGATTGAGTTTGTATAAGTACAATACTGGCCAAAAATGACAGTTTCTCGTTCGAGACTGGCTCGGAAGAAATTGTCCAAATAGAATTTTATCATGCTTTAACACACACGAAACCTCGAACGTGCTTACACGATAGGAGGATATGTGGTTACTTCACCATACGCGTCGGATCTCCTTCTAGACATATTTGCTTCTGAAGAACCGACCCGTTGAGGTAAATGAATGGCCTCTACATAACTGTGTAAATCTATATCTTCGACATGGAACAGCATGGCGTCATTTCAGATACGGGTAGTTCGGCATAAATAAGCACTGTACCTGCAGAACCTACTATTGTAACCAAGTTTAAGATTTATAACAAAAGATAGAGTAGCGTCAGATCACAGGTGTCGACAGGGGTAGGGGTTACACTTCCTAAGGGTTGAACCCCGGAGCCATATTTACCCCTGAAAGCTCCGCACGCACCCCAACCACCTCGGTCGGGGGTCTACTTCCCAAGGACCTCCCCAACCGACTGTCTAACTCTCCCCCCCCCCCCACTAACCGACGCACGTTCGACACCCATGTGTTAAGATACATCGATCGGCATACCACCCTAAATCCATTATCCGCGAATCAGACATAACCGCTGACGAAATCACAGTTGAACAGTTTCACGTCTCCAACAAAATGTAGCTTGACCCCATGTTGCCATAATATGTACAAACTTGCCGCAGATGAAAGGTTTACTCAGACAATTTGCATAAATGCATAAGATTATAGAGCTTAATTTCATTGGTGTCAGTCTTCACGACACCTTCTGAGCCGTCGATGGAAATGAGTTCGCCAATTGTATCACGCTCTTCACCATCACCGAAAATAACTTTGATCTAAAGTAAACAAGTTACCCCGACATAAAAAGGAGTTGTCGTTGCATCTTTTTCCACTTTTCCAAAGAAACATCTCATTATGTATATCAGCGCTCAATCCCGAAAGTTCAGAGAAACGGGCATAATAAAATTTAGATTTTAGAGAATCATGGTCTTGTTAGCATGAATAAACTTGATTAAAATACAAAGTTTGATTTCAGATCTGACAAGTTGGAAAACCCTTTACAATAAAACAACATAGATCATGACGTGAGCCAACGAAAATCAACGGTCTAGATTATACCATACCACTAACCAAAATGCTGCGGTGGAAGACATCAACTAAACCCACACGTCACATTTACGGCAGTACCCTTAACCCTAGGCGTACAGAAATCGCCCCCAAAGCAATATTCGTTTTGCAACAGAAATAAGAAGCATTTAACCATAGACTAACGCCAGTTACGATACTGGAAAATTTGCAATCTGGTTGTGAAAATCTACAAACCAGAGACAAGCATCTCGCAAACGAAGGTGAAACGGAGCAAGCATATTTAATTTTTAAGTATTCCTTTTGTTTAATCATCTGTATCAGGCTGTGTTTGAAGAATATGCCATCCAAATACCTCTTGATCCCTGAACCAATTGAAACTCTTAAAACTAGTCGACCCTAAACCCACCAACAACGCATCAAGTATTTGTGCAGGTCTCTAGATAACCAAAACATCGTATTCAGAACACAGTAAAACCTATATAGACAGTTCTTGGCGACCTGTACGCAAAACGAAACCTAACAAGAAAAGACAAACAATGTAATTTGAAAATTAGGTTCATTGACCCTAAATCAAATCAAAACGTCTGCAAAGGCATAGTACTCGTGCTAGACTCTAGACGATCAAACTATTTATAACTCTAAACCCATGAAAATCATGAAATATGCACCGTGGAAACTAGATAAGCAAATCATTGTATTCAACGTCAAGAAATACCTATATATAGAAAATTCTTGATGCCTTGCGCTCAATGCATAATTAGACAAATGAGGACGCACATTTTGGAAATCGGGTTCGTCGACCGGGAAACCCTTAAAGTTCCAAGAAAAGCTATATTATAGTGAAGTTGGATTCTGGATAACAAAACCATGCAATCCAGCGTGCTTGATAACCTAATACCCTCTCATTGTAAGGTAAACACACGCGATAACACAGCTAAGTCAGAAAAATCGCTATTTTTGGCAAAGAGTCGACGAACCATATTCGGGCCTATAGCGTCTCCGAGAGTGGTCACATAAAAATGTTGCAGATCTCGATAAGCGGAATCTCTAAGGCTACATTTTTCATGCGAAGAATGTGCCGTGAAATATGGGCTGCGAAACAATGGTACCCGTGTGGCCAGATTTGGCAAAAGACTATTAAAAACCTGGTTTTTGCATTTTGAGCCATAAGATGGGGTAGGTGGTGTTCGTGTTCAACTAAAGGGCACATTGTCATCACTTTTACTATCGGAAAAAATTGTCGAAATAAGTCCATCGAAGAATGAGTTGTGAGTGAAAGCGGCAACCAAAAAACAAATCTTCATGGTTTTCCCCTTTAGCACCCTCAGTGGAAACTCCTCGCACTTAACTCGCTCCGTTTCCATTATTCTAGGGTTATATAATTTGCCATAACAAATTTGTAGCATTATGTACAGCATATTGATGTTCTTAAACAAAAATTATATTTACTTACCTTATCGCCCATCTTCGGTACCACTGGCTCAAGATGTTCTGCCATAACGCTAATATTTTTATCGTCTTCCAATAAATAAACAGTACATATTCCACCCTAAAAATAAAACAATTCTGAAAATGTTTTATATTGCGTAGCTGATTACATTCTTACTCCGTCTTCAGTCATCGATGCTTGGGTGATAAGTTGTAGCGCAGTCATCGTGCGTTAAG
This sequence comes from Trileptium ribeirensis, assembly GCA_030248225.1. NCBI lineage: Eukaryota > Metazoa > Nematoda > Enoplea > Enoplida > Thoracostomopsidae > Trileptium > Trileptium ribeirensis. The sequence continues at coordinate 12,308 of JASANE010017652.1, forward strand.
TGATTTGCACCCACGGTTGTGACGAGTTCAGACGAGTGTGTTAGCACGAGTTTGAACGAGTCAAATAATACAACCCTGCGTACAAATCTCTTAACGCATGCCTGGCTGTGCTACAACTGACTTGTAATACAGCTAATTTAGCTAAACCTGTGTTAACACATTTCGATGTACGGCTTGCTATATAAGCTGTGTTACATTTAGTTTTATTGTGCGGGAACGTGTTCACTTTTTAAACTAGAAACTCTATCGAGATTGCAGATCATAGTGAAGCATATATACGCCTTTTGCGTACACACCCAGTCCGGTCTCGATAGCATACGTTGACATACTATAAGTGACTATCACACAATACTGCACAAGGTCAATCACATGATGAAGTTTCGAATTTTGGGTCAAGGAACCACGAGGGTGCCATACTCCCATACCTACGGAACCATTTCAGGCAGTGACTGTATTATTACCCAGTTTTCATGTATATTATGAGCACACGACGGTTCATACATGTCTTGGGAAATTTACAAATAATAATGTATCATGACACACATTAAAACTTACATCTCATCGCGTGCAAAACTGTTGAAATGCTCTGAATATTTTTTTGCACTGCCATTATGAAATTTCATAAAATTTTGTGGTATGATGTCGTTCTGTGCATGTAAAACATTCCACACACAAATATTTATTATGGATGTCTGGCTTCTTCATTCGTTAAAATTTTACAGTATGCATGAAGCGGTGCTATGACGGATTCAATATATCACCAAAACGATAATAAGATAGCGATTCATATCGATAGCTACAAAGCTTCAAACAAAATGTGTTATAAAATATTATATAGCTTAATGTTTAATATACGAATATTACATACAATGATGTGGCTACTTTCTCAGTAGAATTAGGTACTTTTACTGCTTTGTATTATTAACAGCAAATAAAACCTAATAACAGGCGCAGTTTTGAGACAGCAAAATATCATTGAAAATACTCGATGCTACTGTCCACAACACGCACCGAAACACTTCGTATAACTCCTGTTTTGCCTTGAAGACTTTCATCCTCGTGTGTTTCCTTGATTCTGACTTCGATATCTGTGGTAGTCCAATCGTAAGTATTTCCTTCGACTGAAATAAAACAATCACTGTTGAATTTCAATAGATATGAAGGAAATATTGACATGCAAGCAATAGAAGAGATTCGAAAATAAATGGAGGGAAGCGCTAAAATAATATGCACCACAACGTTTAAAAGAAAGAATTTTGCTGTCAACATTTGAGTGATGTGTTTTGTGGAATGAGCAAACCAAGAATATTTCGACATTACATCCGAGATAGCAAGTTGGATATGCCTTCAAATTTGAAATATAGCCAATATATACTGAAACATGTGACTGTAACATTTGATTTGCAATAAATGGATTGCGGCACTCACACCACCGTAAAATATATACTCTTGTGCAGATAAAATTATATACTCATGTGCAAATCGCCAAACGATATTGATTCATAACAGATTTATAATAACCGATAAGTCGAATAAATGATTGAGATATAACAAATACTAACAATGATAACCAGTAATACCTTAAAGTTTCTTAGAAAATATGTTTTAAATTCATTTTATCATACTTTTCATGTCAGATAGTGCCAATTTCTACAAAAAATGAAAATGGTAACTATGATTTCAGATACCTGGCGAACTTCAGATACAGATAACGACGTTAATGTTCTTTGTTGCTGATATCAGCGTAAAAAATATACAGCTCTACATACTGCCAGTGCTAGCCTACTTCATAACTGTTTTGTAATATAATCGTATTTTGCCACGGTTATTAGGTTTCTGAGATCGAAACTCAGCTCTGACCACTAATAAGGTAGAGGCTGTAACAAGGGATCAAGCCCATGACTATTCCAAGTAAATTTTTCAACAAAAAATGGATAGAATGAGCAAAAATTGGGTGATATCTTAGAAAAATTGAAAAAAAAATTTAAAACAAATTGACAAAAATGGCGCATTACTGGCATCGCAATGGAAATAAAAATTGTAGTGGTCAAAACAAAAATTTTAAAGGTCAAGATGGCAAGTGTATATCTTAGGGATTACACGTGGTCAATGAAGGGTTACTCTCCTTGAAACTCAGTGTTAGATGCAAACTTCACAAGCACAACAAAATGCTAAAGCGTAAATATCCTTGAAATGACACCACTTTGCCACTGTTGCTAATGTACAGACATAAAACCGAAAATATGATATAAATATTCCGAAACTGAAGTTAACCCACTAACAGTATGAAAAAATGAACTCTAAATTTGCATTGTGCGCAGGTGGCAGAAACTTTTTGTCAGTAATAGATGCCCGTTCTGTAAAAGTTACCTAATACTAATTATTTTTGTCACCTACCCATTGGAGACGGTCCAGCGGAGCCAACCATTGGGCTATATCCAGTTGGCGATGGTCCAACGCCAAAACCAGGAGACGGTGCATAAGCTCCACCAGGACTAGGAGATACGTAGCTGCCAGTAGAACCTGCAAAATACGTAACACACAAATAATGCCAATACCAACAGGAGTTTTTGCTAATGCTGGTTACCTAAAACTGACCGGATATGAGTAAACTTAGTACTTGCTATATGTAATTTTTGGTTTGTTTCTACCGGATTGGCCAAGCTGTTCGTAACAAAATAACGTTGCCTAAATACCATTGAACTCCCTATTTGTTTTCCAATTATTATAATTCAGTACAAAATCATCATGCTCAGAAACATTGGGATCACTGATGCTTCTTAAGATTTACAGCAAAAAATATGTAAATTATATTATTTCCATTTCAGTGCGAAAAAAACTACACTATGTTAATGGGCACTTTGGTGTGACCGAACATACTTTCCAATAGTCATCTACCATAAGACTACGTCAGCGAATGTTCTAAATGAAGCTGGGGCTCAGATATCTTGCGGCCGGCAAATGAACTACTGGTAACTGAAGTTTCCTTGATGTATTTCAATCAAGCACGGTTACAAAAACAATTCATTTTACAAAACGAAATTTTTTAGTTTGTAGCGACACACGAAGTTGAATAGGAAGTTCCAGTCTGCTGTGCCAAAAATGCTGGTGTGTGCATACCGCCACCCTTTCTTAATTTAGCATCCCTTATTTTCAAAAACACTATACAGTAACCAGAAGTAACCGGAATTCCGGTTCCGGCGAAAATCGTGTTACGGTTCCGGCAAAGGCCGATTTAGAAAGTTTGTTTCAAATTTTCTACATTTTCGCTTAATCTGTGGTCCAAACATATGTAATATTATATACAATAATTAAGTTTCAGTACAACCAAGCAAAAGAAAAGATTAGCTCAGCAATTTGCCACGTGAAACGTAAGTAGCGCACATAATTTCAGCAGGAATTTTTCATCTTAGCCTGCAGGAGTTTGTTAACAAAACAAAGCCAGGTCGATGTTTGTAGCACCTATTTTAAGCATTCAGAAGTCTCCGGTTTATGCTCGAATTAAACCGGTCCAACTCGGTAACAGTCTATCGATTACGTAGAAGCTTAGCGTAAGCTTGGCTAACATAAATTGCGTCAAGCACCAGCCAGTGCGCGTGCAAACTTTGTTTAGTCTACATTGAAGCAAGGTAACCTTATCTGCAACGCAGCCAGAAACAGCGTTCTTGGCAATGAACTGTGTTTACTGAAACTGTGCAAGCTGTATCACAGTTTGTCTCATTTACAGCATTCTAATTAAAAACTTATCATCACGATCATGTAACTGATGGGCTCAGATTGCCCAACGATAGACAAATCAGTGTCTCTGACCAGCAATAAGAAAATAACCTTCTATTATTTTCTCTTAGAACCATATAAACCAATAATTTCAAGTTTCGCACAGAACAACATGTAATAAACGTTTGTGTAGCAAAGGGAGGCGACTGGAGACGAAGCAAAAGTGTATATGCTGCGATCCATGCGTTGCAAGCACGCTTAGTTTGACGAAGCATACACAAGTGTCTCTAATGGAACATTTTTTGCTCTGGGTATCCAAAAAACCGGCATATTGATCGAATAAACATAATTAGATACCTCAGTCTCTTTAAAGTTTCAGAAAAGCAATAATGCCATCGCAATACATTAACTTTAGTGTAAAAGTTATAACATTATAAATCCAATGTACCTTCATTTCTTCCTTCATCTGTTTTACTTAAATAAGTTTCGAAGACCGGGTTCCGGATCCGGTTTAAATGGACGGTTCCGTACTGGTTATTCCCTGATAGTAACTTTATCAACATACAAACGCTTCAGACTAGGACCGTAGCCATATAATCGTCAATACTGCAGCAGTTTCGACACTTTCAGTACAGTTCAAAGTCGTAGCAACGTCGATAATGTCTTTATAACAAACAATGTTTGTTTTTTAATGTTTTCATTTTTAGTATCCGCACTTTGTTAGGGTTTTCAAAAAATAAACATGTTTGACAATAATCACCAGAGCAGATATTGTAGATCATTACCCAGCTTTCTATTAATCATCGTTCCATTAACTCCTTAAATATATGCATGGCTAATGAATAAGAATTTACATTTTCAATACTATGAAAGTAGTTAACATAATAAGCAAATGGAACTTTGTATTTTGCGTATAGAAGATTAAATAATGTCTCAATAAATCGTATGTCAAGCTTGTTTGTCGAATATTGCATATGACTTTTGTTCTATGCCAGAAACCGTTCTGTAACGCTGTTCGTAGCATAGAAATCTGCTACCAACAATCTTATGTTCTGAAAATTAGCGCTTAATGAAATAAATTTGACATTCATAACAAAATACAAACTAAGAACAACACAAACTTACCATACATTCCGGTACCACTTCCTGGACTCGGCGCAACATAGCCAACACCACTGCCAGCAGGGCTTGGCGTCGGTTGTCCACCAGACATGCTACTCGTGCTTCCGTATGGACTAGGTACGTAGTCTGAGTACATTCCCGGTGTTTGTGGAGCGTACATCATCGACGACGATGCCGAGCCCGGACCACCCATGCCACCAGCACCAAGCGGGGTTTCACTGGACATGCCAGAACTGACCGTTGACGATCCAGGCGCAAGCTCATACGATGCCATAGCCCCAGACGGTGTACCAGCGACTCCTCCTGTTACGATAGATGAAGCTGAACCGGGCTGTTCGTCGTAGTTAAATTCTTCGTACGGTGACTGCCTAAAAACTTTCAATGTCTTAAAAAAATATGGCCTTATCAATTATTGTGCTACGATGCCGCAAAATTTAGTACACCTAAAAATACGACAGCCCCAATCATCATTAAGTCAACCACACATACATATTATTAAACAGGTCATTTACGATGATGTTGCTTTGTTGTGCAGATAATTGTAGGTACCGCTCCACCTGAATAGATAACACACCTACTTTAAAAATAGCTCGTTGCGAAAGAACCGAATATTTTCTGACAATAAGAAGCATGACACATAAAGTAAAAAATAGTGGATTCCAATTAAAGAGGATTTTTCTGATACGATGAACTATGTCTAAAAAGATTACCGTGCCGGCGTGTTGGTAATATTCGGGTCCCAGGCACTGGCTCGTCCAGGTGTTCCTTCCTGTTGCGGTGTCATGCTGCCATAATAAGGCGTACGACTACCTATAAGTAACAATATAACCATTACAATATATATCTGGGCTCTCCAAATTGGTGGAGCCCCCTGGTTCAGAACATGTGCCCCCGGTTCATGCCCCCTGGCAAAATTTTCAGCGAATAGGGAGCCCAGTATATTATAACATACGACATTATAATATAATACAACATTATGTTGTATTAAGAAAAGGAAGAAATCGGCGACACAAACCATCATACACAATATACAGACTTTATTGAACACTCATTCATAACGTATTAAAATTAGTAACTCGCAAAACGAGGCGAAACAGAGCAACTGCGGCTATTCTGCGCCTATTGACGATTTTGTCGTTCCAAATTCAAGTTCCTAACGCGCTTAAAGTCCCATTATAGCAATTATACATCGGCAATGCTGCAATGATAACGAGGCTACCATTGTAGTCTTATATGAAAACTAAAAACTCTTTATATTTTCTTCTTAAATAACCAAAAAGAATAAATTTTTGAAATAGACAAACTGTCAATTAAAAAATCATAATCTGACATGCGATTTTACATAGTAGGGCCACTAAAACTTACATTATTTGATGCATGCCACGTAAGTAAAATTACTGTTATTGTATTAAGCAACCTCGAAAACCTATAGACACGTTCTATTGAGATACATACATACGTATTGCAAAAGTTGCGAAATTTGACAATTCTTGGTGCCAAAATTTTGCTCCGGCGCCTTATCGAAGAATCAACAGCAAAGTCACTATGGTGTTAGAACAACAAAATCAGCTTGTTTATGGATTCTATAATCCCATAGTTCACCCCAACAAGCAACAAACTGGCTTTATAAATTTTTTCAAATCGTCAATTTTTAGGGTTTTTAAGCTTTGGCACATAGCTAGAAAACGGTGGCTCAGATGAACAAGATTAACAATAAGAAAGTTGTAGCTGTCGATGAGAGCTTTTAGCTGCGAACCCTCCTTTTTGAGGAAGATATCTATTGGTCGCGAAATATAGATACGCGGACGACCAAATTTCACAATAATGTGACCCATGACCCTTTTAACCTGAAAGATGTGGTCGGCGACTTTGGCATGTAATGAAAGGACACAAATAGATTAAATTTGTGATCAAATAAAAAATGGTGAAGTTCCATTCGATGATGAGTTATGATCTAGACCACAGGTCCAACTCGGTAACGGTCTATGGATTACGTAGAAGCTTAGCGTAAGCTTGGCTAATTTTTTTACGATTATTGGTGCTCGCATAGTTATAGCTGAAAACTCCGACGGCTTCGCTCGCTCCGTCCGTTTCAATTATGTTAAATATTGTCATTGTAATTTTCTGTCGGTTTAACAATTGTTGAGTTTACACGGGAACCGAAAATGGAGCTGATTTTCTACAGTATTAGAAACAACGACGCGTGGATAAGGGATCGGTGGTTTGTTTTGATGAAGTGGTAAGGCCGAAATCTCATCTCTGTCGTAACATCTTATACGGTGCAACATTAGAACACAGTGAAGCGTGACACTCTTCCTTTATACAGTCTTAATGCTTTATACAACAAAATGCTTTAACTCTGTAAAATTTGCTAGTAGAAAGCAAAATCGGAGCCCTGGGAATGTGTCATACTCTCCGGGTAGAAAACCACACAGAAAAGTGTTCAAATTACTCATAAAATGGAAAATATTTATAAGCACGACCCTATCCACATTTTTAAATCGCGTGGATAAGGGATCGGTGGTTTGTTTTGATGAAGTGGTAAGGCCGAAATCTCATCTCTGTCGTAACATCTTATACGGTGCAACATTAGAGCACAGTGAAGCGTGACACTCTTCCTTTATATAGTCTTGATGCTTTATACAACAAAATGCTTTAACTCTGTAAAATTTGCTAGTAGAAAGCAAAATCGGAGCCCTGGGAATGTGTCATACTCACCGGGTAGAAAACCACACAGAAAAGTGTTCAAATTACTCATAAAATGGAAAATATTTATAAGCACGACCCTATGCACATTTTTAAATTGAGCGAAAATGCGACCAACACGATCGATAATACTTACTGTGCCATGAAACCAACATTAAAATCAAAACTAGAATGACATACCGTCATGCATTGGCGTTTGCGAACCGTACATTGGAGTGCTTGGAGTCCGAGTGGGAGTATGACCGAACGGTGTTGCGCTGCCGTCAGCTCGTGGAGTTTTGTCATACAACGATAAGCTTCCACTGCCCGCCGGCGCGCTAAAATTCATAAATTTGAGATTTAATGGGCCTTAAAACATGCGCATGACATCAAAAATGTGCCGACGTATGACTTCGTGTATACCAACTTGGTAGCAATTTGCAGTCTCTATTAACGAAATTAAAATAACAAATATAAGAAACCAAACTAATATTGGTCGTGAAACAGTGCTACAATTGGGGTACAAATTTAAATGACAATAGAGTTAAACATCTATGCAATGAATCAACTGCGCAAGATACTCAAATAAGAAATAATATAAAAGTTAAAAACACCAAAACATGATTTTACTTGTAACATGTCAAAGAAAAACTGGCTGCGTCAAAATTTCGATTAAAACCTAGGCCAAATTACTCCTACACATGTTTAAAACGCAGCCAATAATAGTACTGCTGGCTTTAATAAGTGACACAACAAATCTATTCACTAATATGAACAGTAATACTTTGCAAGTGCCAAGCGACTTCGGTCAACAGAAATCGTTTGACAAACTGTGTGCAGTTCAACCCGCGCGGTTTGATCCGTTGCGTCTTTTACTACGCCAAAATAACCTAAATATATAATTTGCAACAATCCATAAGCTGCTATAAAACGCTTATAGTGAATGGGAAATATCATTATATAATATATTGATTGATGTGCCAATTTGTTAGATAAAAAGATCCGCTGATTTCACGTAAACAACACATCCAACACCAACTTTCGCATTTAAAATTATGACATTCACACAAGTGAAAAATTCCAGCACAAAATGGTATCCTCCAAAATTGTGCACACACCAGTTTTCAACACACTAGAGATATTAATATATCCGATACTAACTACAAGATACACCGATTTCAAGTCACTAGACTTCAAATGCACAAAACTGTTCAGCTACTGTGGGAGAAATGGGACAGCATCACAAGTTAGAATGAAGCGATAATGTGTTCTATTAACGTTCTCAGAGTATAATATTGAAGACGGAATTGTGCAACAAACCCGTTAGCCGATTAGCAAAAACAGATCACGCCTCATAAGAATAGTATAGCTACAACAGGCTATTAAGTCATTTGCATTCAAAATGGGAAACGCTATTCTGTAGCATAATCAACATTAAATCGTCAATATATAGAAGCCGCGAAACACCGTGAAACTTTAAGGCACAGTGATTTAAAAGTAATTCTAATCAGTATGAAATTTCACATCAACATTGTTTTCTTACGATACAGCGTTAACACAGATGCGTTAATACAGGATTCCCGACGCAAATATAAGAGCCCCAAACAAGTTACGCAGTGCTACTTCTCAAGGCTAGCTATTGTACAGTATGTAATGGATTACAAATTGTATATTATATACACAAATAGAAATTCCGATAGTGTCACATCAGTTGAATTTCGACGTCAAACCTTTTGGTACTGGGACCAATCAAAAAACAATATGCGTATAACGATAATTTCAAATGATCGCAACCCGGCGCTGCGAATTGGATCCCACTGTAATGCCATCGTATTCCGCACGCTTGAAAGCCTATATAACAATGCTTCGACGCTCGCATACCCGCAATAACATTCCGCAAAAGCAAAAAGCTCTTCTGCGAGAATAGGTCGGCAGACCCTAAAACACTCAACAACCCCTGAAAGACGTCGTACAGCAACCATGTGGCTCCAACGGTAGTATTGTTGTATCAAGCGTGCTCAAAAACTATATAAGAATGGCGTGACGCCTATACCCCGCAATAACATCACAATGCAAAAATTATGTTACATGAAAATAGATCGAGATGCATTCGGACCCTTGGCGGCTCAGTGAGTCGCCTTACAAAATGTGATGTACATCAAGATTCTAGCTCTTATGATGATCTGATTTCTTAAGGAGTTTTCCGCTTTTAGCGATGCCTCTATCTCGAGAGATTGCGAAAACAAACACTCGAGAGATCGTGAAAACAAATACATGGATGGCCGAATTTCACAGACCCCTTTTGACCCGGATGACGTGGTCGGCAGGTTTATAGTCTAATCAACATACGCAAATATACTGAATTTGAAATCAAATAAAAAATTGTGAAGATGCATCCATTCGATGACGAATTATAATCCTTTTATACGATTTTTACAGCTGTAAAGCTACAGTAGCTTCAATTATTACAGACAAGCCACCTATAGTCACACGTACTGTAAAACAGTGAGCTCAATCATTACCAGATTACCAGATTTCAGGCAACAAAATTCAAAGTAATTCCAGTGCATAATGTGTTATTTAAAAAAGTGAACGCAGATTATTCTTGCTAATCCACTGTTACTTAGTTCAGAAACTAAAAGTGCCATTTTCCGAATTAATACCGTTTTGCATAACCTATGGGAAACCAATCCATAATCAACTATGTGTAAAACTAGTATCTTATCTCATCGTCAAGATGGCGAATTCTGAGTGTTGAGCATGTAATTTTAGTCAGCCATCGACCCAACCCTGCAGCGCAAAATAATGTCAATGGCTGCATAGTATATGAAGATAGAGGATAAATTACGACGAATGACTCCTGCTTAGCTCGAGCATTTACAGAGATATTACCGTTTCAGTGTATTTTGGGTCTCATGAGCCCATTTCAATAGCTCCCTTTTACTCCATCCTGCATATTACAACTACATCCTTTATATAAATTCATATAAAACTTTGCTTGCTCTACAAAATGAGCATAACTTTTCTCACGTATTTAACGAGATGCAACCCGCTTTGTTTTATCGGGCCAATTCGCAACCCTATACATAAGGTTTCCATCAATCCGGTTTTGCGGTGAAGGTATCTGAATCGTGCTTCGCGTGGATCAAATAGAGCTTTCAACCTTTCAAATGAACCATTACGCAAATGCATCTGACAATACAGCTATAAGAATATTCTTCAATGCGCTCGTTTCGGTCATTACACTCAGAATTCAATAATATCGTTCCCTGAATTGTGTTAAGTTGTTTACTAGCACACTTGGGAATTATAATGTATCCTACCCGACCGTCTTCTTGCGTGTTGTAGTTCTGTGTGTACGCGGAAAACAAGTAATGCACCTACGACATTAAAGCATAATATAAAAAGAATGGTTATTTTTAATTTGTATGATTGATATATTGCTAAAACATTCACAAACAGGTACAGTATTACCACCTGCGCGTAAAAAAGAAAGCACAAACAAAAACAAACCCTTCATTGGTCCTTGTATAATACGAACCGACCGGCCAATCAGCGACGTATCTCTTCGCACGCGACTACGATTAAAGCCGAGAGACGCGGCAATATGTGGCGAAGAAGATGACGGCGTTCCAGCCTTGCTTCCAGTGTCGCTTCCTGAACCACGGCTGGGATGTGAAGGGCTAGACAGATTTGGACTTTGAAGAAATGGTGTCAGACCACCGTGACCTAAAATTAACAGGACTACTGTGCAAATGAATTTATTATACAACCGGCTTACATACACATCATGTTACAATAACTATTACTAGTCGGTAGTGGAACTACATTTGTGAGCGGAGCTTGGGCTGTGGCATTACGAATGTACTCAATTATATGTTCTTGTAACTACATTTCATAGGGCATAGGGCTTTATCACTGGTAAAAATATTATATTTGAATTCTTCGACCCAAAAACCCTATAATGGTTTGATCGAAACGATTCTATTTCAATAAATAACACAAATATTGCAAAATTCTCTATTTTAGCTGCATAAGCTTAACTAATTAGCTAATTACTAATTAACCACTCAAAATTTTTTAATCCCAAATATCAGGTGCACACTCTGACATGATAGGCTTTCAAACAAAAAAAGTTTTTTTAAAGTCGGTCCAGTGGTTCTTGAGATCCGTCGGACCGAACGAACGAACTAACGAACGGACGGACATCGACCTTTTTACTCCCAGACAGAAAATAAAAACGCTTCGCTCCGCTCAGTTATATGGCTTCATAGAGACATTTTCGCATATTTTCTGAAGCCATTAATTTATTAACCATTTTAGCACTTTTTCGTTAAAAGCATTATTTTGAAAATATTTAGATTTCAAAGCCGGGGAGTCCCGGTTTAATAAAGAGAGCCCCACACGTTCATGCCCTCTGCAAAAATCTGCTGCCCACCAGTTCCCAAACAATGGTCCGTTCACTCCCGCTGGCAAAATTTTCAGCGAAAGGAGAAGGCTTATATTTGAATCCATGGGCTCATTCAAAAACAGTTTTGTGCCAACCGTCAAAGTAAATATTGATAATAGCGTCATACTATTAAAAGTTATAAGCTGAAATAAATTTAGAAAATATGTCCAAAAGCAATGATATAGCTTGAGTGGTTGCTGATTTCCGTTTTCGTGCATTTTAGGTTTTGGTCCTACTTAAGAACGTGTTTTACCAAAATTCCCACATCTTAAAAACAGGCCAGCAAGACAGTATAGAGGCTTATTTGCTCTGCAAAACTAGTCCAATTCGACTCAGATATCTACACCGAATGTCGAGATACAATAACGTGACTTTTTAATCCACTCGGAACCCGACTCAAGGCCAGTGCTACCCCAAGTTTTCACCTGCCGATTTCCCATTTTCCCGCTTTACGCACCATTTTTAATGTTTACCTTGTAAAGGTCCCAAAAATGCTAAAATTATAGAGCTTCCTAGTCGTCAGCGTACAACTAAATTGAAAATATTCCAAAATTTGTTCATGGTTGAAAAATTTATAGCAAAGTTTCAGTTCTCAATAAAATGATTTTTCATAAAGGTCCATTTTGATTTCTTAGTTGTAGAACTGGGGAAAAACAGAAATGTTGTCCAAATTTCCCGTTTTCTTAGCGAACTCCCGTTTTTGATATCCAATTTCCCGTTTTCTCCAATCTGACTGTCAACTTTCCTGTTTTCCTGGTTGTGGCAAACCTACATGTCATTTTAGCCCACATTTCCGGGGATGAAGTTAAAATCAAGCTTCGCGATCAACTGAAGATCACGAATAGAAATTTCGAGCTTTTAAATAAGCTATTACACAAATCCGCTCAACTAAAATTGGGTTATGCTTGTCACCTCATAAAACGACCCAATAAAGAATTTTGTCAGATATCAACACTATATGGTTAGTAAGATTTCTCCGCTTCATTCGTTTCATTCACTATACCCAAAATTCAATAAACAGAAAAAAATTAAAACTACAATCGTTTCCTTTTTAAAAATTTCCATTATTTCAATATGAAGCTAGTATATGTAATTTGAACGTAATTTTAGTCATTTTATAATTTTTGAACTATTAATATATGTGCATCCATATACCCGTGACAAAAGTAAAATAAAAACAATCCTGTATTTTTATCGTGAAATTTTAATTTTATAAATTTTTAATTAGACAAAAATGAAACCATTAACGTATGTCGACTAACAAAAGTTTTTGCTTGCAAAGATATAAACTACAAACATGCGGCCTCTTCCAAATGTCAACGGAAATAGAGATGAAACTCAGTTAACAACTACTAAGCAGTCATCACCCAGAGGAAAACAATCGTGATGTGTGACCATTCGATGAATAACGTAGGATCAAAGGAGGAACCCCTAAATCATCGAAGGGAGTGATCGACTAAATCAGTCATGTCACGATCTTATATTAACCTCAAACTCACGAACATCACTTTTGTTATGCAACAAAAAAACTTTCATGCAAATCCATCCACCCAAAGATGACTTATGAGTTATAGCGATAGACAAAAATATTAGCGCCTTTACTGGAAACTCCGCTGGGTTTGTTCATCTCATTTCAACAATTTTTTATAGTACATACAAGTGCGAACAAAAATTTTAAATGTATATCAGTTTTTACCAGCAGCAGCAGATTGGTTCCGTCCACCCGCCAATAAGACATGTCGTGCTCGCGCCACAAATATTCCACCATTCTCTGCGTGAGTTCGCGAATAAATGAAAACATATGAACGATACAAATGTTTAATTTCGCCTTGTTTGCCCTAAAAACACTGTCAAATAGTTTTGCGAAAACCCGAAGTATTGAGTATAAATCAAACCATTATTAAAAATCTAGGCTAAGTGTTTCCAAAGTATACGATTGGTGCTGCATTAAGACCTTACGAAACTGTGTAGCTGCGTTTTTTATGTGCAATAACATCGCTGTGCTATTTATTAAACTCAAAATGGTAATAATGAGTGCTCACAGGAAGCTATAACCAAACTCACACAAAACATTGGGTGAGAAAATTTCTATATTAGTCGGTAAATGCTCGAAATGTAGAATCGGCTACGGATACTTTTTGTCAAATGCTTCCAAAACATTATATCGCTAAGGGAAAGTCAGGGATCCATGCATACTAAAACTTTATTTTCCATCAGTGTTTCTGTTGTTAAACATGTCAGCCAAGAGTTTCTAGTAGAGGTAAGCTCCCGCCACGGCTTGGTTCGGCTCTAGGGCCGAGCCCGCCATGTGTTAAGGGCCGAGCAGTCTCAGAGCCTAAGATATGTCTGGGAGAGTCCAGACGAGCCTAGTGTATATGGAAGGCTGTGGTCGGATCTTAAAAACTGGGTCATTTCACGCTACGATGATCTTTTGGTAGGGGGGGGGTTAAACTGTATATTTTGGCCAGTAGCACGTAAACTGGTAAAACTGCAGGGAACTGGTAAAAATATTATTTGCGCTAGGAAGCGTCATTAGTTAGCTAGCTCAAACAAAAAAATTTTTCGGCTTCACGCACGCCGTAAGAGGCTGGACATCCACATAAGTCCCAAATCGACAAAAATCGTAATGACTAATTTTACGACCTCTTTTTTCGGGTAGTGTCGTGGCTCCGAGTTCGAAGTTATGGCCCAAATTCTTTTCTATGCAGGATTAGTCAGGTCTACACAACATTTTTAATTGCACGATTTTCAAATCTACTCCAATCATGGAGAGTGACAGCTGTCGATATGGCATGAACCCCAGTTTTACCCCCCCCCGACCAAATTCCTTTTTTGGTCATTGCTCGTTACTTATGCATGGTACATAAACGTTGTTACATATATCATACCTGTCCCCTGGGTGCCTTTTGAAAAAATATTAACCCAGGTGCTTGCTGTTACTTACCCCAGCGCTAGGGTCAAAAGGTCGATTTTAGCACATTTGATTACACCCCCCCCGACCGTTAGGGGTATGGTGGAGTCAGTAGAAGTCAATTAATTTGTCTGTTATGGTTCTTTCCAATCACGAAGCGAATGGTGAAACGACCTGAGCTCTATCTCGCGCCGACCTGTTGATCTCAGGCTTTTACCCACCCCCGACCACCACCAAAATGTGGAAAAATCGAACATACGATGTTATTTCGAGGAAATTTCACGCTTTTGGTTCAAAATACATTGTGGCAATACATTTGGACGACATATGTCGCAAAATTATTTTAAAAAAAAAATTCTAAATTTACTGCATCTTTGCATATTTGCTATCTTGGCAAGGAACTGTATTTTTTGAACTGTGCCAGCAGTATCACAGTTTGTCTCATTTATGCCATTCTGATTAGAAAGTTATCGTTATCATCTAACTGACGGGCACTGTTTGCCCAACACTAGCCAACAGTGTCTCTGACCACTGATCAAAAAATTACCTTCTATTATTTTCTCTTAGAATCATATCAACCAATAATTTCAGGTTTCCTGCAGAACAACATGTAACAAACGTATGCGTAGTAAAGGAAGATGACTGGAGACAGGGCGAAAGTGTTTGGTCTACGCTCCATGCGTTGTAAGCATACTGAATTTGACGCAGTATACGAAAGGGCGTATAGTGGAAGACATTTTTGCTCTGTGTGTCCAAAAACCGACATATTGATCGATAAATAAAAATTATTAGCCTCCTCCGCAACTTTAAAGTTACAGAAAGGCAATAATGCCATCGCAATACATTAAGTTTCACATAAAGTTATTTTTAATACATTTTAAATCCACTATACCTTGATTTCTTCCTTCATCTGTTTTACTATAATATAAGTTTCAAAGACCACGCTCCGGTTCCGGATCTAGTTTAAATGAACGGTTTCGGTTGCTGGTTCCGGTAAATTTCGATTCCGGTTATTCCCTGATACACATTTATATATTATTATGTATGTTTATGTATATTTAATTTGCACAACCATAAAATGACTCAAATAACGCTGGCTCATATAGTGCTTTATAAATATAGAATTTGGTAAATTCCATTTTTAAAACAAAATAGCAGATTGTAGATATTATTGTGCGGTTAAGGAGAAATTTAATTTAAACTCCAGAGACAGTTGCTATAGTTTTTCTTCGAACTGTGCATCGCGCCTCAATTGAACAAAGCATCTCATAGCAATAGCAATTCTCGTGCACAGGGGCGTAACGAAGAGAACACGGAGTAGACGTAGCCCCCTTCCCTGTGTAGCATCCGTGTCCTCCTGAAACAGAACAAAAAAGTCGATGCCACGTTTTGTGTTAAATGTAAATTTTTGGTGCCCCACTTGCACATTCATGGTTCTCCCCTATGCCGAAATTTCTGGTTATGCCCGTGTTGGTTCAGCGGGCAGTTGGTATTTTGGAAGCAAAGAGCTACAATATACCGGACATATGGACAAATAAGTGTACGCTTCATCATAGCGACTAAAAACTTTGTGCACGATAATACAAAATGGTTTTTCCAGGACGGTATTAAATATATTGTTGGTAGCACTTGTTAAATCACTTAAAGCGTAACCAGAACCAAACAAACGCGATTTTGATTCCACCTCATTATATAGAAACGCTGTCATATTGAGGTGAACTCCATATGTACGCTACGTAAGATAATACGTGAAAATTGACACAAATTGGTACATCCGTTATGCAATTTCAAACAAATACAACCAAGTCTGGATTTATTTTGATTTGAAACGAAAAAGCTACATGAAATAGATTCAGTAACTCGTGTGTCAAATATGTAGCAAAACTCTGGTATATATGTTTTGATCTGAAGCTAGAGCTTTGATTCTCGACTCCCTTGTATCGGTAATATCAAATAATGGCTCGTTTAAACACTTTTATTCATGTAGCTGCTCTGGTACAGCTTGGTACAATAAATAACTAGTGCATTAATTTAGATAGTTGCGTTGCGTGCGTTTGGCTGCGATTGTTGTTCGCTCGTGCTGTGAGGTGCCTTAACGATCCGAGCAACAGCATCGGTCAAATTTCGGTGGTTACATAGCGCAGCTATAAGGAAAACGGTTCAGGAACGAGACGCCGCACCGGCGACAGTTTGTTCAACGCTATTCGAAATACAAACTAATTTATGAAGTAAACAGTTAAGCTGTGTTGTAAAATCAATCCAAATTACTCCACACTTTTTCAAACAAAACAATAAACTAAAAGCCGAAAAATTAATCTCGATGACGGTATTTTCGTTTTTTACTTGCAAAATGCGTCCCATCATCTTTTGCCAAGTTTTCTCAATATTTATAAAAATTCTCTGGGTCCTTTATGGGACGCGTGGTAGTGTGTCATGTAGTAGACCATGGCGGGGGTATGCTGAGGCCTCAGGGAGGTAGCCCCCTGAACACCTGCTTCGGCATGTATGCTCCAGATCTACCTATTGGTTTGTAATATTTAATGGTCTTTCAGAAATTTATATTTGTTGTATATAAATGACCGATCGTGCATAACAAATATTCCAAACAAATCGTCGTTTGTAATATGTGTTATGACCGATAGGTTGCTTATAACATTTGTTATAAACGGGCTCATTCTCTATAACAGATGGTATAAACGACCGTTCGTACATAACAAATATTACAAATAGCTCGTCGCTTGTAATGTTCGTTACGGACGACGAAACGTCTGTAACAGAATTTATAAAGGCCGTGTCGTCTATAACCTATTACATACACAATCGATCGTTTGTACCAAGGTAGGGACGACACAACTTTTGTAAAAAATTTTCAGTCGCTGTACGCATTATTGTGTGAACAGCGCAGAGCAACTGACACAAGCACTAACAAAGTAAAGATTAAGCAATTTATTTATACTTTAATGCGTGGGCAGACTTTATTCATAGTCATAATGCAACACTATAACACATCATTAAACACACACCTGGTGTGACCCATCCACAACTTTGACAACATCACCATCCATAATGTTATTTTGATCAGAATCAAGGGCTACTGCATATCGGCTGTTCTTTTTGCCATGAATAGCCTGGTGACGGATTTGGATAACCTGAAAAATACAAAGATATCAGAATACTGCGCTGTTCTGTTACCGTAGTACAAAATAATCTTAACAAGGAAGAAAAGGTAGATAACCGTTTGAAACAAAATATTACAGCGACTTCTGTAACATAATATTTAATTTCAAAATATCACAGTATTATTAAAATAAAACGTTGTATGAAAAATACACAAATAAGATCCAGAAACAAATTGGATTTTCACTCGTAAAAAGTTGAAAAAATAGAAAATGAGATATTCGTCGTATAGGCGGACATGATTATATACTACAGTATACCAAATACTTAATCAAAATGCTTACTGCACTAAAATCTATGTATTTCATAACCATGTCATAGATGCACATCTGCGTTAATTTAGACTGCATGCAGAAAATTTCATATAGATCCAAATCAAAACCATAAAACACAGCTAGCCGGTACACACACTCCCATTAAGTGGGAGTAACTTTGGGGACCCCTGTGCACTTTCAAGGGAAATTTCAAAGTGGTATGGGACATTAATAAATCACAGATTTAGATGACCACGGGTTATCTCTGGTGAGAGTGGGGGCAAACATGTGGGGACTTTCACGACGACTATGCGGCATTTGGAAAGTGGTAGCCAAACACTTCCACCACTGTGGACCACCATCGTTTATGGGCCGAGCAACCATAGATTTACATTTTTCAGCGGTTTACAATAGGTTTATCAAGCATAGCATCCCTACACGCAATGGTATTTAGCTATAAAAATTCTCTTCTTGATTACAGGCAATATAGTATTCTACATTATTTTTCTTTTCCGAATACGATAACGATAACAAACTGCTTGAACCACAACTTGTTTTGCAAAACAAAAAATAACCACTATTTTAATTATATGCCGTGCTTACCTTTCCATGCATATTTAGCACCTGAAAACATTCCTTCTCCAAACGCACAATTACTCCAACAGTTTGCTGATCCAATTGAACCAAATCGCCCCACTGATATTGTCCAAGAGCATCCACACCAGAAGCAACGTCGCTGCACAACTGCACATCCTTTCCCAGTGCTTTTAACTGAAAAGAGTAAAGTGACCGTGTTATATAAAGTAAAGTAATATAGACTAGGTGATTATAGTATTTCTTACTGTCCTTTGTGATTACCGTTCATTTTCAGCACAGCCCCGAAATACCATACAAATTCAGATTTACCAATGGATTTAATGAAAAAATGTAGGACGGCTGGTTCAAAAATATTAACCATAAATTTAGAAAAAATCACTGTGTAACCGTTTCTTGATAATCTGTTGTGCACAAATATTTACAAGTGTTCATTAGCTTCTAGTTAGACTTGACAATGCAGGTATATGTATCTCAATCGAAAGTAGCCGTACAAACTAAACTGCAAATTATAAAAACAAGAACTTGGTCTTATCAATCAATCTCAGGTGAAGCAAATAGATGTTTCACCAATTATGCCAGCACGATGATAATGCCTTCCACTAAAATAAATGCTGCGTAAACTGCATCATGCTGAATGTACAAACCGCACATTGAGCGTAAACCTATACATTATAACCTGTACTCTGGTTTCCAAAAAGGAAACTAAACAGGTACTACACAGACAACACAGCATATTGTTCCTAAAAAGCCCAGTTTAATATAACTGTGATTATGTTAAGAATAAATATCACGTGACCGCTTTAAATAGTCAGTTGGAGGGTCAAGTGTATATCACTCACCTCACAAAAACAGAATACAGATGCTACCGCGAAAATATCAAAGGGCTAGTATTCCATTTAGTCATTTTCCAAAATTAGCAACAGCACATTTTCGTTGTGTAAAATTTTCTTTAAAAAAGTCATCTTTAAAAGACTGACATGTGAGGTCTTACCAAGAAGTCAGCATGTTTATTGAGTGTCACAACCACAAGTCGCCTGTGTTGAAACAACAGGTATATATATGTGCAGAACAATCGGTACAGGATCGATCTTGTATCGCTATCATGGTATGCAATAGTTTATATCCAACCTTCAAAACACGTTTAGTTAACCACATCAGTAGTCACCTTCATTACAAACCTATGATGCACCTTTGCTATAAGTTTTACTACATAATTTCGTGCTCTGCAATACTGGCTTTCCAAAACCGCTTCAGAAGTACCTGGGATGAACCAAACTGGTGGCCATCTGTGGGCAAGAAATGAACTGGGGGACTGAAAACCTCAGAAAGGTAATGAATAATGGATTCGCAGTAAATATACTATACATAACTGGGCTCTCCTTTCGCTGAAAATTTTGCCAGGGGCCCCTGGTTCCGAACTGGGGGGCGCCCAATTTTGCCAAAAGAAAAACGTTTAAAAATAGTGTCAGAAACACTGCCAAAACGCTTTTGATAGAGAGAAAAGACGGTTTTGAAGCAAATTTTAATAAAATTTGAAAAATTTTTTGCTTCAGAAAGGAATTTTAGTACAAATTTTGAACAATTTTTTGTATTTTGGACCTATTGGAATCAAAAAATTTTCCAAGAGGCGATGAACCGGGGGAGCCCAAAATTTTGCCAGGGGCATGAACTGGGGGCACCTTTTCTGAACCAGGGGGCACCGAAAAATGCCAGGCTCCCCCCAACCCTCCCAATTTCGAGAACCCAGTACAAATATAGTGAAGCCCTTTCGAATGAAGGGATTCTAGTGTGTTCAACTCCAAAGGGCAAAAAATTTAGGCATCTTTTGAGCTACATTAGAAAAAATAGCTATTTCAAGGCTGTTCACAGGATTTGAAAAAGTGTGGAGGGTGATTATAGGGTCCCCATTTTCATTCTCAAGGAGAACTTTAAAGTCGCTGAATAAAATATTGTTCTAATTCATATATATTTACCAATGACTAGCCGGAACCGGAAACGAAACCAAAATCTAATCTTATGATTAAGGAAAATAAAAAAGTATTAATGAGCCTTTTGTTTGTTGGAGATGAATGAAAGCGCATAGGGCTTTTTAAAAGTTCAAGCATGTTGGTTTCATTATATTAAAAGTACGTTCGGTATGTCGTTGCTCCTGTGAGGTACGATATGGGGCTATAAAAGCTAAATTTTCTAGTGCAAATTTATTGTTAACATGAACAATATGCGATTAGAGGAATAACCATGCTAACCGCAAATTTTCTAGTATATACGAAGAAACCAAAGTGAGAGTTGTTTTTAAATTATCTCAGCCCGTGGGGTTAGATTCCGTCAGTTTGTGAAAAAACGCAGGATCCAAATGATGTAACAATGTCACGTGCATATTGCAATTAACTTAAATAGACTCATTTAGCAGTTGTGAGAAACTTTCGCAGTTTTTCTACACTCTCTTGCTCAAAATTAGTAAGTTGGTATCAAATATTCCGCATTTGTGAGACGTCACTAATATCTATCTCCCAATATGTATTGCAGCTATATTGTTGCCTTTCTGGACCTATAAAGAGGGCATAGGAAGCTCAATTTGGAACCTCAAAATAGGCAATGAATACAGATTAGTAACACTCGTCCGTTTCCTTTGACTATACAAATTGCTTACATTAAACAATTTCCAGCAATATCAAATACTCGAAATTGCTAAATGTCTTGGTGTTGCGAGCATTATACAAGAATAAATTAACAGATAAACAAATTTGGCAGTGCTTATTTGCCGCAAGATATTAAACAAGAACAGTTATCCCATGCTTAAATGCAGGCATTACTAAAAAATTGTGGATTACGAAATACTTCAAGAATTATAAATATCGTAATGTTTGGTTTACTAGCGTTATCTCAATGTCTTATTAAAAATGTACAGTAGGTGCCGAGAAATGTGCGTAGGCAAGATAAAATAACTAATATAGCGTACATGACCCAACACAAACGGCAGAATAAATTTCGGTTTTACGTTATACAAATAGCACCAAGAAAATCGTTGCAGTTTTGATTTAGTTTCTCAGGTAATCTTGATTATGGAATGTAAAACTCTTATTACAAATTTCGCCATACAGATATCCAGAAGACATGAAACTGGGACTTTGATTCGGGCTAGAATTAACCGGAACCCTAATCCAGTTACTACATGATAATTTTCAAGCACTTTTAAGCGTTGTACAAATGTTTTACGCTAGTTGGACATGGTTGTTTTATGCCGAGTGGGCGGTGGGCATGGGGAAAATATCACGAACATGTGGATTTAAAAACTGGGGTCCCCTAATGTCCAGGTCAGTACTTTTTGCCTCGCAGCAAATGGCCAATTTCTGGAAGTACCTGGGGATTGGGCTGAAATACCTGTGGCACTAAACTGGGGGCGCGTGGGAGTTGGCCGAAATACCTACGTGGGAAAGCTAGCAACGAATTTGGCAGCAGTATTCAGAATATCTTCTCATTTGGCCATTTACTAAATTCCGTCCGCGAAATAATCATCCCGTGTGTCAAGCAAAATACAACGTACTTCATCGAGTGTTAGATCAGACACAAGTATTACAACATTCTCTTCAACACGAACAATCAAGCCAGTGTCGCCTTCGTAACGCCCGTTTATTACTTTAACATGATCGCCAGCTTTGAAAAACTTTCGTAATTCGTGCGCCGAAAATGTGAGTGGCTCCTTAAATTTAAACAAGTAACTTTATAACAATAAATTAATAAAAACGTGGCAGAGCTAAATGACTATGGTAGATAATACACTTTTAATAACCACAAAATACACTACACTACATTCCATAAATTTGCAAATAGTCTGAGACGTTCTCATGTTCCTATGAAATATACAAATCAGAAGAAATCAAAAATAACATTGCTGACTGGTGCGTCTCGTATGTCTTTCTGCGTCACCCTTAGTTCAAAATTTCTTTAAAAATCATGCATAACCATGTATATATTTTGTGTTGCTAAACCATTGACAAATTGTGTAGTAAAATTGACATTTTTAATAATTTACAAGTCTCTAAAAACACGCCCAACAAAATAAACAGCAAGCTACCGTCAACATGGCTATTTGGATCCTAACCGTTAAAGCTAGAAATTCACCTTAGTTCGCGTTTCCATTAAAAATAACAACTTAAAATATGTTGACTAAACAGCAAAATGCTTAGAAACATAAAAACGTCAGCAGAAAAGAAATGTCAACCACAGCGTTTTTTTCAAAAAGGACCATGGGTCCAGCAAATTTTTTTGGGTCCAGACCTTAAACCCATGGGTTCACATTTACAATTTTTGGCTCAAGAATTTCTCGAATTTTTACACAATAAAGAAACGTAATTACGAAACGCAATTTTACATTATTACAAATACATACATTATTCTCAGCCTGTCCCAAGCCAAGATAAAGCACGAAGGCCATCCATGAAACCAGCAGTAACCAACTATGTACACATATAAGCATGAACGGCTAAAAGCCTGCAATTTGTAATAGAATTTATTTGCAAACCCGAAACCGAGAGTGCCCTGGGTCCTTGGGTCCACGTAAAAATATTTGGGTCTAGACCCACCTGTGGACCCAAAAAACCTAGGTCAACCAGCAGTCAAAAAGTAATCCATATTTCATTAAATTTAAGAATATGCAAATCAATGTAAAGGTGATGTCTGCATAGCAGCAAAGCTAATTTACCTTTAAGTCTTCATGATCGGGAGCCATCGTAATTCTATCACCATCAACAGCGAGAATTTTCCCTCGCAAATTCATCAAATCACCTTCAACGACTTCGATGTTGTCGTTTGGAGCAAAACTGTGTGTTTTTTCTTGAAATTTGGTCGACTTCACTAAAATCAATTATATACAAATTGTCCAACAGTCGAAGCGCAATATACAGCACTTAGACTTGTTGCATTCCGCTCCTAGCTCTCCTTCCACTCACTCGAGCCTGTTTAGACAAAATAAACGCCATCATCAATATATCTTAACAGTATTAAGATATATTTGGAATCCGATAATGACTGAACAATAAGTAGCAGAGTTACTTCAAACTATTCATAACAGTAAAATATTGATTTCGATATTTTACTAAATAAGTACGCTAATGTTGTAATCATGAATGAATTGAATTCTACTATACTGTGAAATATGAAAAAAATTAGCCATTACAGTTTTAAGTTCAAATTATAAAGACAGCTAACATACATAATAAAGTAATACCGTTAATTGAAAGGTGTTAGAAATGCGTTCGAGAAAAGAAAATTATTTTGGTTTTTTGAGAATCTTTGAATCTATTACACTGTTTGATGTTTGCCGGAAACACAGCAGTCATTTCCGGATGGGATTGTTCCTGTAGATTTTAACCGAGGTACATGATATTACCATTCACTCAAACGCTGTTATATCCATAAAGACACAGTCTTGAAGTACATAATAAAGAAATCTATAGCATCATATGTACGATTACAAATGCGTCGTCGCAGCATTTGAATAACCGAATGAATGAATGCAACATTAAAAGTTAGATGAGCATCCACAATTCTATCAATACATTACTGAATAGGCTTTGTAATAAAACAAATTTGACCATATCTGACTTGTTTGGCATAAACTATTGACGGTTATACTTGGAAATTAATTCGATATAATACAGTAAAATGTGACCAATCTTCGCACTAGACCAATGATCCACATCGTTATTAACAGTCGGCGAAACCCTAAAACCTCGTCGACCCTAAACCCATCAAGAACAGAAATCGAACGACGTATTCGCGCTAGTCCCTAGATAACCGAACCACAGTATTCAACATGCCTAAAACCAATATATACACCATTCTTGATGCCTTGTAACCAAACAACTGAAAACAGACTATATTCTGCGCATCAGGTTCATTAAACCTAAATACACTGAAAAAACATCTAAAAGCTAAGAAATGTTCGCGCTATCGTATTTAGCGCATCGATAAATTTATATATAGACCATTCCTGATGCCTTGAAAGCAATAGATAACCAAACATGCAAGCTCACAGCATTTTGAAAATCGGGTTTGTCGATCGTAAAACCCTTGAAACCTCTTGAAAAGATATAGTCCAGCTGGATTCTAAACAGTTAAAACCATCGTACACACCGTGCTTAATAACCTAGTAGACACTCGTTTCAGGTAAAAACACTCAACAACATGCCAAAACTCAAAAATTATTCCTGGCAAATGGTCGATGTGCCATATTCGGGCCCACAGCGGCCCAGGGAGCGGTACCACAAAAACTCGTGATATGCAAGTTGTAAATCCCATGAACTGATTCGGTTTTTTGATACGAAGCCTGTATAGCTAGATATGGGCTGCGAAAGATTGATACTCGTATGTTCGCATTTCGCAAAGAACCCTTAAAACTTGTTTTTCGCATTTTGACCCTGAATATGCGGTCGGAGCTGTTCGCGTTCAACTAAAGGGCCATTCCACATCAGTTTTGCTATCGAATAAAAAAATTCATCGAAATCCATCCACCCAGAGATGACTTATGCGCTGAAGAAAGACAAAAAAATTTTCATAATTTTTTCCCAGTGCCCTAATAGAAATCTCCCTCGCTTCGCTCGACTTCAAGAACTACTACGCATATCTGCTTATAATATTATCATTGTATCAACTATTTTTGTGAGTAAACAACGGCCTCATTAAACTACATGAACAGTTCTGGTTTCGTGATGGAACAAGTGTAAAACTATTTCCACTGTTAACAAAGACATATTGAAAGGGTCAATTAATTTTCAGTAACATGTACACAAACAGTGCTAAGAAAACTAGAGCTCTCTTAAAGAGTCGAATAGTGCAAGTAGGCCATCGAACGAAAATGAGGAGTACACATACATACTTCAGCGTGATCAAGAAGATAGCCATAATTTTCAAGATCGATGACATTGCCAGTGTGACATTACACTGGCCTGTCAACAGCGCTACGAAAAGTAAGGTGGACTCTAGGGGCCCTATGTTCATTCTCCATGTAAAATTAAAAGCGGGGGGATAATTTTTACTTAAAATACTAAACATTCCCATATTTTCATGCAATTTTGCTAACGTTAATGTGTTTTCAAACTAAAAACGATATTTTAGCATTATAAATAGTGGTAATTAATGTTTAAAAAACCATTTGCAAACAAAAACATAAATTTTCAGACATAAACATTTTTTGGAATTAGTTGAACATGGGGGTTTCGGCCGAGTTGGGGACGGACATGGGGCATTTGCAAAGTGGGGGTCCACCCACTCTGGACAGGCCAGTTACAATAGAACATTTTAAGACGACAGGGCATTTTAGCTTAACGTCGGGATACTACAACTACACTAGAATGTGCTTCTACTATAAATGCAACAATCTTACGCACACTCTTCAGTTAAATCATCAGTAGATTCTTGGAATTTTTCAAGCTCAGATAGCGTTGGTTTTACACCGTCGACAATCTGAAACAAATTACTTCTTAAATATATAATTATATAAAAAGGAATTGCAGTTTTCGAGTCTGAAAAATTATTGCCTAAGTTCCAGTATCACACCATTTCAATATCCATATAATAAACAAAAACTTTATTAAAAAATTACCAAAGTGAACCAGTGTAGCAAAGTGGAATGTTGGTGTGATTTATCAAGACAAAAGCAAAATTTTTTCACTTTCACTTTAGCGTTCACCCAGCTACCTTTTCATTAACCTTCTTAGGCTGGTTGAAAAGTTGAAGACAAATCGCGTCTTAGCTTCCAGACACAGATAAGAAGGCTTGCCTTGTGCTTAAGTAATATCCACGTTCGGTTCTACCTTAAACGACATCTTTGGCCTCTCCAAGAAGGAGGAAATGCATGGGATTTTCAAGCTTCCCACCCAGGATTTCCGAGATTACCCCAGGTAATGCACCCGACAAAATTTTTGGACGCCACTAGGTCGGCCATCGGATAGTTTGTGGTGACAGAAATAATCGTACTAACAAAACGATTGCTAATGTATGACTGCGCTGCGTTTATTTTGCCTATTCAAAATGAAATCACGAGCAAAATGAATCAGGCTCGCTTAAAGACGCCATTTGGTGAACTAATAATATAAGCAACCAAAACAACATTATACATGAATACACGATAAAATGCACTAAAACTCCAGCCAAATATGTTAATGTTGAGCACGGCTGTCTCTCAAAGAAAATTTTTGTCCAGAAATCACCAAATGCTTTGTTGCTTATCCAATAAATACATAAATTGAGAAAAGCAAGACTTTCAATATTCGCATATTAAAGTCTTAACACAATGTTATGGTACATACACAACAGCGGACACCAGATGTTTGCAGGTACGTCAGTTTGATTTTGATAGCGCATACATCTGTATTATTAAAAATTCAAGGTTCTAGCATTAATGACATGCAAGTATACATATTTATCGAGTGAGACAATGTTTATAGTAATCATGCTTCCGACCATTTATAAAATCGAAAAAATAACAC
This sequence comes from Trileptium ribeirensis, assembly GCA_030248225.1. Lineage (NCBI taxonomy): Eukaryota > Metazoa > Nematoda > Enoplea > Enoplida > Thoracostomopsidae > Trileptium > Trileptium ribeirensis. The sequence goes on from JASANE010017652.1 coordinate 39,710, forward strand.
CTGAAAGAAACTAATCTTAAAATGTATACATGCACTTTAAAGGCCGATTTATCTATAAAAGCGTCAACCAGTGTAAACTTACGATGGAATTCATCGGAAATGCTTTGTACAGAAAGCCACGATGACTATAGCGATTACCTTCGAAAACCAAGAAATCGCCTTCGGTTTGAACGTCGCCACCAATAGACCTAAACCGACAACAAGCTGTAGGCAATAACCGAAACCTGTTGATCAATAATACAAAACAAATGAATTCAATGTTAAATCATAATAAAATGTTGAAAATTGTAGGGGCTAAATTTTATGCTGTGTCATTATAAAACACATGTGCCTTTTGCATGGGCAGCTCGTTTTGCCCCGGTAAATGGGTCGGAGTGTTATATATTTATGATGCAGGTTGCAGGAAAGATTGTATGCCTGTAAATGATTGTGATGAAAGGCACAGAACCACGTAACAAAGCACAGTGAAATTAAAAAATGCACTAAAAACGTACAATTAAAAATCAGCATGATTGACGTGTCTGCCTACAAAGAATACACGCAACCGACGATATTCTGCGCCCACCTTCCATGTCACCAACCTATGTTCCTAGTGACATCTGGATTATAGTAGCAGCCTAGGAATTTATACTTAAACCATTATACTTCAAACTGTTAATCGCGAGACAAGGAGAAAAGGTGCCGGCATAGCGGATCTACGCCCAGCGACTATTTAAAAATTACGAAAAAGGCATCTTGAGAAAGAAGTCTCGAGGTAACAATAAACCGACAATTATTACATGGTACTGCTGTGGTGACCTTCAGCATATATCAAAACCGTAGAATGGCTTATTTCTTCCTAAAATAACCAAAAACGAAAGCCTTTAAAATTTATAAAACTTACATGTCAAAATTAATTTGAACCGTTATTTTTTTCAGAAACTCTAACAGTAGTCCTACTCGACGCATACCAGGCAAACACAATTATTTTCATCGTATTCAACAAACAAGAAAACCTTGTAGTTAACTGAAAACGAGAAACCAACGAGAAAACATTCAAAATTTGACTGTTTTGATTCAAAAATTTAGCATTTTGCCCCATATAATAAATTCGGGTTTTACACAGTGAAACCAACGTGCTTAATGGTTTAAAAACCCATAGACTCACCGTTTATCCCCTCCAAGCAACAAACTTATTTTGCAAGATATTTCGACCAAGAATACAAACAAAATTTATAACCTAAAATATTGGCGATCCTAAACGGCCAAGTTAAGTGTTTTTCAAAATTTTATCTGGTTGGTAGGTAGGTGTACAATTACATTCTTTTACGCGTCTAATAAAAACTAGCAAAATAAATCTTTCTGCTGTCGCGACACAAACGGATTTTTTTGCTCCATTGAACACTATTTGAAGAAACTCCGCTCGCTCCGTTTCACTGATTCATTAATTTCTCCCCGCTTCGTAATACAGAACACACCAACTATTATTCAAGACATATATTCGTGTAATCTCCAGTAACAACTAGCCTATTACTCCGCATATTTCGTGCTTTATTTCGCATTTATATTTCGTAAGTTACTTTATTGCATCAATATCCAACAGTTTTTGTGGTGCTTTGCGTTTGAATTTTCTCTTCAGCTTCTCTCGATCTTCGTTCTGTAATAGAACGTCAAATCTGTGTAAGTTAACCACTAACTGCAATTATAGTTATGTAAAAAAATTTTATGCTCCTTTTCCCCTCGCACTGGACATTATAGGATTTTTTGACAAAAAAAGTGAAAAATTGACATATTTCAGCTCAACAAATAATAATTCCTCAATTCTCTGACATCGCAGGAAAGTACATGGGGGCATGAACGGGGAAACCGATGGAAAGGTCGATATACCAGGTGTCCCTACCCCCAATTTAGAAAAAAACAATTCTTTAATAAGATATCAACGTATGTAGATAAATGCATAATTAGCCAAAAAGAAAATCTGAAACAGTAGAAACGACATATATCGGTACGGATTCTATTTGCCTTTGCGTAATGAGCACGTATAAACTTGATACCTGCCATTTCCAGGTACCAAAAGAAAGCCTGAACGATATTCGAAGAAAAATAGCTATCTACAAGTAGCTTTTCTTGTTGCCAAGATGATGAACTCTGAATGTTGGATAAGTAATTTACAGAGCTATACACACATTTATATTTATATTGAAAAATATATAATACAAAGAACAATAAACTACTCTACAAAATGACGTCAAAAACACCTATATATCAGGAGCTGCTGTGGAAATATTACTATTTCCGTTTACGAACTATCGCCCGAATCAATCCGCAAAGCTAAAGTTGAGATATGTGTGTCATCCTAAAGCACTCCAATAACGCGGTAAGTCGTTAAATACCACCACTGTCACGGCTTCTAAGAATTATTCGATTCGCTCGTTTCAGTCACTAAAAATGAATCGACACATTTTCAAGTTTTATTGAGTTAAGTAAAATAGTTTTACACATACCGTTCGTAAAGCCCCACGCATTATGGTATAGTCGATCCGTGGCAAAAGTTTCAAGTGAACGACGTTCTGAGCCAGATCAACCCAATCAACCTGAATACATAAAAGAACACATAGAAATATGCCTATTATCACCATCACAACGGTAAAATCTACAAATACAATACAAAGATGATCACGTCAGGTTGCTAGATACCCTTGCTAACATGTCAACAACATAGTTAAAACTTGAGAAATTAAAGAATCAATACATGAAAAACTGGTTCATCTGTCAAAGGACATGTTTTCCTGCTCTTAAACATCACTGTACGTAAAACACATGTTTCAGTGTGCATATAATGGAACTCCGCGGTAAAATTTTAACACTCGCGAGCCCGTACGATTGCAGTCAGTAATGTATCTTATGTTCATCATAATTTATGGTTTAATTTATTTGTTGACTCGTTACCACTATTATGTTTTAAATGTCGACTTGTGTACATGAAGATACAGTCACCATAATTATTTAATACGAATGGCAAGATCATGTGTCTCATAACAGTACACTTATCAACGCCTACCTGAGCTATATCATCTCTGAACATTGTACGCTTCAGTCGAACCCAAGCTTTTTCTTTAAGCGTTGGTATATCTTTAACAACTCGAAGTGTATCCGCCATTTCCTTTATCGGAACCATCTGAAAATCAAGAAATCGTATGCATTCAGATGGCAGAATGCAAATAGCAAACATGTTAACCTGACGCGTGTCCAGAAAATGTGTATACAAGGTATTTCATCTGGTTCGTAGCACAAGAGACTGGTCAAAATATCAAGAGTTCATAATGAAATCTAAGTACCGTAGTTGCATCAGTGCAATTATGCGAATATCATGTGTAAATAAATGTTTTTAAGTTTCAATATTAGTGGTTTTAACAGTAGCTGTACCCATAGTAATGGACAAAATATCAGCAGCATTATATAACACAAAATATTTGCAAGTAACAGCAATGTATAGAAATTTAAATACACTAAGATTTTTTCTGGGAAAATTTCGGGACAGAAGACGAGGACAAAAACTGGAAATTCAGGCGACAGAGGCTTATTCTGGTAAACCGGCATGCTTCTCAACCGCTCTCGAATGGTCTGCCCCGTAGCCGTCCTCCAAAAAATTTCGTGTAGTGAGCCGGTCGTAACGACGCCAACATGCTATCACACAAGAGCAAAAATACAAGTCATCGATAATTGCTACTCGTGCACTTGTACTCCTGGCAGTTGGTACCCAGAAAGATTCTGCATACCCAAAATTTTTTGACATGCAAGTTCAAAAATAACAACATATCGGGTAAAGAGAACATTAGTCACGACTCGACATTTTATAAATGTCGAGTAGGCTCTAGATTATACACAGAGAACACTGTGTGATGCTACCAAGCTTGGTCGTTGGGTCAAATCTTTGAAATTTTATTTCAATCACGCAAGTATCAACTGCCAAAACATGTATGGAGCTTATTACTGACATAATATGGTTGGCACACAAATTTAAATGGTCATTATATTTTGCAATTCTCAGGGCAATAAAATTAGTTTCTGTTTGAAATATCATAAATCCATGATACCGACAGCAGTGCTTTTTGTTTTTACAAAATGAGTTAAACCTATATCCCTCGAAAACTAATACTAATTTACAACATAGTTCGATACAAATTGTTATCTGTAATAGTATATCAATCGCGTACTGAGAGTTACAGAATGACCCACTGATACACTCAAACTTCAGAATGTTACAACGATACTACACCTTCTAAAATTTAGCATAAAATACAGTGAAAATGTTACTGTTATGTTGTCGAGAGAGGTGTTGAAAAAACTTGAATACATTACGCATCGGTTGATGCTAGAGCTTAAAACGAATATTTCCATAATAACGGAATCTATGTCTGACAAGATGGTGTATCGGGGCTCAACACGTATTGAAATATATCAAATGCTGCAATCAGTTCACACTGGCATAAGTATTATATATATATAGACTGTGTCACATAATTGTTTTGATGGCACAACATAGCAAGAATATACTAATTTCGTAAAATATATAAGTATATAATATTAAGCTAAAAATTGAGCAGCGGAGTTATTCACGTTAAGGATAGATTTTGGATCAAATCTGTGAAATATTCGAAAACAGAGATGTGTGATAAGCAGCACATTTTGCATGTTTTAGATTGTGAAATCGTCAAATAGTGCATTTTTAACATAAAAGTCCGGAAAACAGTGGTGTTGAAAATATTTTTTCCTAAGCGTAAACCCTTATATATATAAGCTTTATACTAAGCCTAAAATTAAGTCTTTAGTCCCCAACACCCCCTGGACTAAGTTCTTAATTGGCTGAGCAACATGCCTTACTAAATACATGTTAAGTAAAGGATTGCCGAATACATTTACATCATTTATCTTACAAAAATGACATCCCAATTATGTCGAAATCTTTCGTTACAAATTATGAAAGCGATCATACTACAGTAAACAGTATTCAAAAATTTACAGCAATCGGTTGCCAAAACACTGTTTAACGTAACTATTTTAAGAGTTCTCTTAATTTCACTCCGTTATATAGCATTATATATTACTGTCGATTAATCTGAACAAAAAGTAACTACGAGTTACATCAATCCGGTTCTTGAATATAGCCGAAACACCCTGGATCGCTTGAGTAACGTGAGTTTGTTTGAACGCTTCAATGTAAATGTGCCCTTTAATACCTTCTTTGACAATAACCGACTTGACTTGCAGAGGCTGAAACACGAACAATTACTCAAGTAGCGACAATGTCTACTCTAAGTCTCACAACCATAAATCCAATGTAATACAGCTGACGCACGAATGCAGAGTGGATGACATTTTCAGAACACGGACAGGCCGTTACAGCCGCACCCAAGTCGAGTCTACAGACAAATCAAGCCACCATCAAAACCTGTTGTGTGTCCACATATCCAAAAACAATATTACTCTAATAACATAGTACAGGCAACATTACTATAATTAACAGGCAACATTACGATAATTATCAGCAACTGAAAACCACAGCACCCTTAAATATTTTTCTAATGCCCAAATTGTTTGAAACTTTCGAAACTTAAGAAACAATCACAACTTTCAACAAAAACCAACACAACTGTGGATGCTTCTGTGACGAATTCACTATAGTAATAGACATCGTAAGTCGAAATTTAGTCAATTTGCAAGATACCAAACTGAGTTTTATCAAGCGCCGTTGCAAGCATCACAAAAGATAATCAAGTACAAAATTAAAAACAAATTGACGGCCAATTTTTGCAAAATTAAAAAATCAACAGAACCTTAATTTAATTCTCCAATGACTAAAATAATGTATATAAGCTTTAAAATTTTATAAGCAGCATTCAGGATAAATTAGCATTTAAAGGGTGATTTGTCTTGTTGTAGCTATCTAAGGTCACCAACGTTAAACGGACAACAAGCAAACACAATTGCTTTCACCGTATTCAGCATTCCTGAGACAATAGTTCAATACCATTGGGTGCCCCTTGCGACCCGACCCCTTGTTCATTAGCCTATGCCGGGTAGTGTGAACTGCCAGCAAGTTTGGTTTGTCTCGTGCAATTCGGAAATTCCATATCTGCAGTTATATTCCGAAATTTATTCATTTAATAAGTTACTTCGGGAAGCTAAATTATTCTAAAGCTTAGCATTTTTTAGCATTACCAATATTATGTGCACACCACGGAGTAACCGGAATTCCGGTTCCGCCAAAAGACAAAGATCATACCGAGAACCGAAATTCCTGTTTAAAATTGTCCGTATTTCTGCTTCGTTTGCGGTCTAAGCACACGCTATATATACGCAATGATCAAGTTCCAACACAACCACACGTGTACAGCAGAAGGCATTTTTCCGCTGGGAGAAAAAACCCGCCATTATAATGTAACAAATAAATAAATATTTTATCTTCCTCAGCCTGCTCAAAGTCCCAGAAAGGCAATAATGTCATCGCAATACATTAAGTTTAATGTGAAATTTATTTTTAATACATTTTAAATCCACAATGCCTTAATTTCGTCCTTCATCTGTTTTACTATACAAGTTTCGAGGATCAGGTTCCGGGTCTGATTTAAATCGACAATTCCGGTTATACCCTGGTGCACACAGAAGCTAAGTATGTCAAATATGTTTATAAAATTTAGTTCAAAATATCAAAATTTATAGCCAATTCTTACGTAGACCTGCCACGTGTGCCTAATAGGGTCTTCCAAGAGTCGCGATGAAGGAGTACGGAGAACCCAGTGTACAAACAAACCGAAAAATGTCTGAAATATAGCAACTTTAGATGTCAAATTAGTATTTAATCCCTTTCAGCGGTCCTCAGTAGGTAGCGGCATGACATGATTCCTAACAGTAAAACCAATGCGATTAAGGGGTAGCGGAACTTTCAAAACACTAAGTAATTCGTTTAATTAAACACTGCAAATTTAGCACTTTTGGCATTTTTAAGCTTTGCGTTATATATAGCTCGAAAACGGGTACTCTGGCCAAAAAGAGTTTTTGAGCGGAGCGAAGCGTTTTTATTTTCTGTCTGGGAGTAAAAAGGTCGATGTCCGTCCGTTCGTTAGTTCATTCGTTCGGTCCGACGGATCTCAAGAACCACTGAACCAATTTTAAAAAACTTTTTGTTTGAAAGCCTATCATTTGACCAAAACCAAAAATTTTGAGTGGTTAATTAGTAATTAGCTAATTAGTTAAGCTTATGCAGCCAAATAGAGAATTTTGCAATATTTGTGTTATTTATTGAAATAGAATCGTTTCAATCAAACCATTATAGGGTATTTTGGTTCGAAGAATTCAAATATAATATTTTTCCCAATGATAAAGCCCTATGCAATGTAGTTACAAGAACATAAAATTGAGTACATTCGTAATGCCACAGCCCAAGCTCCGCTCACAAATGCAGTTCCACTACCGACTAGTATAGCATAGTTATGCTGAAGACGCAATGTTTTGATTACATGGGTTCAAACCTAAAATATCCAGGACCCACAAATGTTGAGTTAGTGTACGCTGCAAGGATTTGCGAAATAAATAGTGAGAACGGCACAAACACAAAGCTAAGTGCACAATTAAATTCTATTACGCGTTATAAAAATTGGTACAATTAACACTACAATAGACATATACAAGTACAAACATTTGAGGATATTGGTTCGCAACAGATTTGGTTCATACAGTATTAATTAGTAACATGATTCCTGTCCACAGCATATAATATTCACGTACATACAAAATACCTAAAAAATAAATAAATGGCGTAACGATAAGAAATCTAAAAATATCAATATTATTCCCCAGGCAAATTATAGAAATAAATTAATTTTACAAAACTGCATTTACCTCGTCCGTAAACGAATATGCGATACTCTTCCGCATCATTAATAACGCGATATTTTTTTCTTCGCCCATACGACATTTAACCAGCCACAAATTCGGATCTCTGTGTAAAAACATTTTCAACAAAATTATTAGAAATTGTTACTTCAAGATTACAAAGTCGACATTCTACTGTTCGTTGGGTTATGCAAAGCTTGTTGATAAACAAAAACACAATCATGATATAGTTAAAAATAATATAGATAGAAATTGGAGACATACTTATAAACTTTACCAGTCCCCAGATATTTCGTACCCGGTTTTTGTAAATGTGAACTGGAACTATACCTCAACGAAGGAAACTCTCATAAGTAACGCCCAACATTAAACTGACAAAGCAAGTCAAAATAATAAACATATGTAAAAGCGTCTTTTGGTATGCACAGTTAATTTCATATATAGCTTTGGTTTTTGATGAATAATTATTATACCGTAAGTGCGAATCTTGGAGCTCCCCAAGATCAATGCATCCCTCTAGATCCAAATATCACACTTCGGCAGACATTTCGAACGACGTCAAACTCCAGAAGGGAGAAATACTCCGATATTTACCTCCTTCAACCACCGCACGGTTTGTGGTTTGCGTTTGTATACATTCTCCTTCAATACTCAAAACAGAAAAACGTCAGCAGGGATTAGATCAGGAGACCGACCAAGTCTCTCGACGGGCGCCCCACTCAACGGTCAGCGAAAGGTTTCGTCCAACAAAGGGCGCACAGCCATCGCAAAATGAGCAGGAGCGCCGTGTTGCATGAAGTGAAGCCTGTCAATATTTGGTAACTGTTGGATATTAGGATAAAATTCATTTAGCAGCATCATTAGATAGTCGTCTGCATTCACAGTACCTTCGAAAAAAGAAAGGACCAAAAATCCATCAGACCACATTTCAAGCCTATACGGTCAGAGCAGAGGCGTTCATATCGTGTTGGATCGTGTTAGGAGGGTTTTCTACATGCTAATAAACGCAATTTTTCCGTTTAATGTCGCCGTTCAGTTTAAATTTGCTTTCGTCGGACCAAATGACTTCGTCAGCTAAGTCCGGATCATCATAAAGATTCTGTAGCCATCTTTCAAGAAATTCAACTCTGAGATCATAATCGTCCTCATTAATTTCAACAGCAAAACAAGGAATTAACTTTGCCGGACTATTCACAAATGATCATAGAAAATACCAGCTGTCAGAGCATTACTGATATGCCATACGGTAACCTTGCTATTTCGGCAAGTCAGCTACGGAACCTGTTAGATCAAACCTTTTACATTAATTAAAGCAATAGTTTTATGATATGGCGGCTGTCCAGGACGAATGTCGGGACCATACTCGCACAACTGCACAATTATTTTAGCTATCGGGATACAGCGTCACTGGAGTTATTACATCAGCGAAATTACGTTGAGCATCAGACCTTTTCTAATACGTAGAAATTTATTCTATATATATATGTTCGGTTATAATTCCTGAAAGTATGAATATTGTAAGTGTATTATCATTCTCAGCAGCAGTTTGAAGCTTTTGCGGGAGTATGCATCATGTACGTCCTCTGGGACAAAAACATGCTGTGTGCAATTCATATACTGGACCTACGAACAATAAAATACCAGATAACATAACCTAAGCTAAACTCTACATTTTTTTCAAACGTGAAACCTACTTGGTACTTGGTAACAAGCCTTGCTGTGTAATATCATCGTCCAACTCTACATCACCGTCGCCAAACTGTTGTCCGCTAACGGTACCATAGCGTTGCTGGAAATACTTTTCCATGTCTTCTTCAGTTGTCATGTCCTCTGAAATGGAAAACCACTCGTATAGCTAACAAGCATGTGGCAACAGCGCAGTAGTCTATTGTAGCGAGTTTCAACTTTTTCCGAGCCAAATGTTCAAGTTGCATTTTTATAGTTTTTGCAAGCAATATATCACCGCGATGCCGTGTAGAAAAACATATTGTTTGCTTATTTGCTGAAGAAATGGTGGCCAAGGGTACTAAAACATCGCTCAGTCAAGACACCTATACACAAGAACTTCAGTCACTTAAAATGCCCTAGATCGAGTTGTAGTAATTTGTTGATAGTAAGTGATTTTTTGTAATAAGATCATTTGCAGCAAAAATGTTCATCCAGATTTGTTACACGATCCTTGTTTCAGATCACATACGACTCTAGTAATATATATGGATGAAATTGTAGCTATGAAGTATGCTTGATTGACTGATATGCTGATCTTTTAAGCTTCATAGTAAGCGCAGGGTATCATCATGTTGGCAGAATAATTTCAGCCCATTTGTTGTTGTGCTAATATTGCTTTTGAACAAATGGGCAAATTCTTAGATAACATCGGTAAACAATACTATCCCATTATAATTTATTTCCTTTGACTTTTATTTTTCACATTTAAATATTAAACGTAATCAGGACTCTCAATGGCACTAAATAAATAAATAAATGAAAGTTAGCGCTTGCATCTGTGATAAGTCTCTTATAGCAAGCAAACTCATATATAATTATCACACAAGAGATTTAAAATATATATATATTTACTTCTCGGCAACAAATCATGCGTTATTGCTTTTAGAAAATAAACACCTAATAGGATTATACATTGTTAAAAACCTTGTTTAATCAAGTACACACAAACGGTCCACACATTCATGCGGTAAGCTGTAAAAATTTTCATTGATATCTTGCTCATTTGAGTATAAATAGACGCACTCGGTGTGGTCAGGGGCTCAGTATCGCTTTTGGTTTCCTAGAGCTTAGCTGTTTCTTTTCAGAGTTGATGCTTCAGATTTCGTTGATTTTTTCATAGTGTGTACATTGGCTAGATTGCAGCGCTTGCCATTGATTTCATAACTAACTCTGATTAGGCTTGCATTCTTCAATGGTTAGCAACATCTTTTTGATGATACGCCCCTCGGCAGCAGTAAGCAGGCTTTGGCGAAAAATATCTGTCGGCCAGTTGTTTAGACTGACCCTTGGCCGTAGTCAGATCTCCGGCCCTACATCCAGCGAGGGAAGAACGGAGGACAATGTGAGCGTTGGCTCGTAATATGTTTCTAAGGATGATGAGATTGCTTCGCGCGCAAGTGTTTTTCATAATGGTCGGATAGCGTCAAATTTCGCTTTTAATGACTTTTGTTTCCAAGAGGCTACGACGAGCTATCTCTTTCCAAAGTTCGTTCCCGTTGCAACCCGGGGTTTTTTCATTCAAATGAAAATACGTCAAACCTATTCGTGAGTAGACCTACCTGAGTGACTAAATGAGCAATGCAGCACCGCGCACAGTATCGGTCTATGTCTTCTAACAGAATCCTTTGTAAAGTTCTGAATACTGGTTTTACAATTTGCGTGGTCTTCTATGACCTCGGTCATACACACCCAAGAAAACTGCGGCGAACATCAAACGTAGTGCACATTTTGACCAATTGTTCGAACTGAACTATTAAGCTTAGTTGCGATAGTTCATCTTTTTTTACCAAATTCAATTAGCAACATTCATAAAGATCTCAGGACTGAGTTCAGTGTGTGAAGAGAATTCTTTAATCATGCTCACTTGATACACATCGTTTTTCGTTTTAATTTTATTGTTCTATTCTAATTTGTTTTTATATTTCTGATATTGATAGGTCGTCTATGCGTGTGATAATTTTACTGTAGTGATAATTGTTTGCCGTGCTGTTTTGTTTTAATAGACCGGTCAGTTGTACCTTGCGCAAGTCTAAATCAAGAACATATAAAGGCAGGAAAAAATCTTGAGGCTCAGCGATTAAATTATTTTATATAGATCTCAAGTTATGGCAAGGGTTTGCTAAACAATTTTGTCCCTATTGGGCTAAGTGCCTACTAGTTCTAAAACGATGTCATAAGCGGCTTCTGAATGATAAATATACCCGGCAAGTCCAGACAGTCATGAACAGAGGGGTAAAAGTATTGGGCAATAGGGAAGCCATAATTAGGTTTAGGTTTTTATGGAATAATAAGGAAAACAACAGTGTTACATATGCTTTAGATAATCCACTAGTCATGTTCTTTTGGTGCATTTTACAAACTCTCGGCTCGTAGAGTTACAAATCCTATGCTGATTTACTACTGTTTGTAAGTTTGCATCTCAGTCGGGGTTACTACGTCAACTGGGAAATAGAGGATATTAATCCTAAAGTTAAGTTAAGCCATAAAGAAATCTATGATCCATCATGGCATGCTGACAAAACAACGTATAAACCTGCTGAATACTGCCGTTGGTCCAGAGACAGCTCCGATTGTACACCCACAACGATGCATTTAGAGATAGAAACGTAGATAATTTACTATATTATATAAATTTTTCCTCACAATTTGCTCATATTTGATAAGTTTTCCCCATATTTTGCTAATAATTGCTAGAAGTTTTGTTGAGCCTTATCAACGTGAGGGATACGGGTGAGAGGATAAGAGGCAAGAGTGTGGGCTTCATAAAGAAACTCCCCTTCACCCTATAATACCTCTATATACCTGTGATCTATATATGCTTATATTTATGCATCGGTTAATATGCATAAATACAATTATATATGCACTATCTGGCATGATATATACATAATTGGTAGGATACCCCACACCTACCCACGACGATGACTTAGAAATATCTTAGGATTACGTAAGTATCCGGCTAAAGGTGCTAAAGTGGGGGTTCAGGAATTAACAAACAATAAAATCTATACATACTTATATATGAACAGTTACTTACAGTTACTTATTGAACAGTAACATACTTACTTTCTGTCGTGGAAATAACAGAAAGAAATTATTGTCTAACCTGGAAGATGGTGATCCTGAGTGCAATTGGGTTAAAACCGCTCGAGCCACTTCTCGATACGATGGTGAATTTGAGGCGTCGACTACGCAATCACTGGATGATCACGGGGCACAACGGAATTGATCGATTATTGTTGATGAACCGTTGCTATTGTTATTACTGTTGTTGATTGACCACGAAAGTTGAATAACGTCGAAATGATATGACACAGAGATGCGACGTCACTGTGATGATGCGACGTCGAGACGATGTGATGCCGAGTTTACTGGATATCGTTGAAATTGTCGCGTAATTGTGGTAATCTATTCGGACTGTCTTATAGTTGCAGATTGTTGATGAGCTCAGATGACGAGAAACTGAGCAATGTTCATTGATGAAAGGGTGCCGGAACAGGAGTTATGATGACAAGCACTGTTGTGTCAAAATTAGCAATATCAATGTCATTCATTAAGCAATATACGATAATTAGATCCTGAATGATTTATTCAGGATCTATACATTTGTACAGGATATATACATTTATTCAGGATATATACATTTCTTAGAGCATAATAATGGGGTCGCGTATTTAACTGTAGATTTAATCATTTGGCTAGAGTATTATGCTCTAAGAAATGTCTAAAATAGCTAAATTTCCAAAAAATTAATTAACACTTAAAGTTCGCTAATGTGAGTATTGAACAATTGTCATTTACACATTATGATTTCTAACATTTTAGAAAATACATTGAATAAGATATGAGCAGCGTGGTGCGTGAAATTTTTGCCACAAATAGATATATTCTATATTTTGCACAAAGGTGTCGATAGGGTAATAGGGGTTGACTACGCTAACGTTCTGGCAACTCCACACAAGTTTACCGCCCTGGAGACTCCCCTATTACTAAAGACCTCCACCTTCGTGACCATCGACTATCCTAAGCCGACGGAAATTCGACTCTTATGATTTTCATTTGAGAATTTGACATATCATGTCAGCTGTGTTCTTGTAGTTCCAGTTTAGGCAAGCGTTTGTATCACTATTACAGTCTGTCACGAACTAGGAAGTTTCCGTATTCCTTAAATACAGTTGTACTCTTAGCATAACAAATGTTAGCGTTTATGTTACTGCTTTTGCCATCTATATCAATGAAGCAATGATGAATTTCGAAAATTAGTAACTTTAAAAATAGTGCGATAGTTGTTATCCGAGCATTAATAGTGTATTTATTCACTTATGAGGTTAACATCTTTATAGAGTTGATTAACTCAATGTCAGGTAACTAAATTATCTCTGAACAATGAATGTAAACACCCACTCTAACGTTTATTCACAAGTAATAATGGACAAGGAAATATATTTAAAGCAGTGACAGTTGCACATTGTAAGCAGTAACATTTTGAAAGTTTCTTAATAAAATTAAAACCAGAAAAACGGTAAACACCAGGTGCTTCTGATTATAGATTTCTGTTTCTATGAAATGTTATTCATTCAAAAGTTTTAAATGTTTTCGAACTTTAATAACTCAATGTTGTTGCGTTTTGGGTTGACTTAAATTATCTTATTTAATAACGATTGCGAACACGAGAATGTTTTGAAAGTTAAACATTTGACGCTTTCCCTAGCAAAAACAGTGCCAGTTTTAGAGTTATATTTGTACAGTTATTCAGGGTTTAATCCAACATATTTGCAGATTTTATTAATTAAATGATGTAGTGTGTCAGTTAGCTTAAATATCGATTAAAGGTTTGACAGATTTATGAAAAATTACCTTAATTTTCGAACATGGAAACTTTGCGTGAGCTATAATAACCTTTTAATTATTCAGTGCCAATTAAGCCAACGCAACTGTACTTTAGAATGATTTATGATCAATTATTTAATTCTTATCTGTTAATCTATACTTTACAAGAATATATATGTTATTCTTGTCACAAACCCCTGCTATGATCTATTTAAGCTGAGTTGCACGCCTTAACGACTACGTTCTATCGTACATCTACAAAATCTTAATTTTAAACAATTTGTTTAGGTATTATCGCACATAGCAACTTCATGGCTGATGTGATGTCGGGACTGGATAGCTATGTCGATAGAACATAAGCGTGCATTCGGAATCAGAGGTTTGAGGCCGTTGATTTGAAGTCAACTCGTTTCCTAAAAAGGCATATTTGGTTCGTGCTAGTAGTTTCGTGGTTGCAAAACTCATGATGATATTGTAGTCTAATGGAAATGGATAACTGTAAGCCGGCCGTGCGATCAAAATGGGATTTATCTTTTTGGTAGCTATTGCACCGTGCATGCTGTCTAAAATAGTGCATTATTACATAGTTACAAATCTGTCTAATTTGTTGTCAAAATGAATGTTTATGATGATTTGATGCGGATATTGGTTTTCTGAATAATGTGTACCTGGGCAAGAAATACACAATATTATACATTCAGGCATTGTGCCAGTGAATAAACACATACAACGAACACCAATTTACTGATATAAAATACAGCACCATATAACATTTAGGGGCCAAACGTCTTAATGAAGAGGCTCGACCGTCGTCGATGAAATGTAATGTTCATGTAAAATGTAGGAACAAAATAAACTGACATGAGCGATTTTTGCTGCACAACACGGCATGGTATTATTTTTAATATTCATACATCAAATGCCGCTTTTGAAACTAAACCGTAACTGATTTCACTTGCTATCTCTTTGGTTCAACTGTATGTTTGCCATGATGATTTAAATATTTATTTTGACTATAAGTTGATATGAACAGATGGTTTCACAAATTCAACTATTTATTAATTTCGTATTTTCATTATAAATGTTTCAAAACCAAGATTTCTTCTTAACAAGGATAGTTTACACACATCTATTACAAACTACACTGCGGTAGTGTGCAGATGAAGGAAGCCCAGGAAACCAAACAAACCCTTATTGTCGAAATAAAATTTGGCGAGATAAACATTAAGTGCAGATAAATTTGGCATTGCCTCTCACGATACCCTGCAACCCTCAACAATGGGTATTCGTTCCATAACTATTCAGGTTTATTCCATACTGTCGATATTGTCGTGATAATATAATTACAAGAATATTTCCATTATACCATAAATACAATATTAAAGTCTTAATTCAGAAATCTTCACAAATACTGATGATCTAAAGTGATATTTCAGGTACATTTTCATATAAAACAATCACATATTGATATATTTTTCATGTTCGATAACGGGAAGAAGCGTAGTGCACGACACAAATATGGGAATTAACTGGCAATAATGTATTTGTACAGAATGTAGCGCGACAAAGCATCGTCCTGTGGCTATAAGCTGCTTATACCCAAAATTAAGTTTGAGGCTTAGTCTAATTTAACAAATCTAAAGGCTAATTCTGAAACGATTTTACTGCTGCCTTAATTAATCAGTTAAATTATCCTTAAGCAGTTCCAACATTTATTAAAACTATTTTTGATAAAACGATATACATTTCAGTTCATGATATAATCAAAATAGCGAAACAGTATGAAGCTCAGTTATGCACCTCACAACAGTTAGTCAACTTACAGCATCCCCAATGTTGTATGGTGGGAAGCCCATTAAGAATCTTCGTAGTATCGGTTACCATACAATCTTATAGGAAGATATTGGATTATGGACCATGAGACGGCGTACCCCTACCTTCCCGACATATCGCCCTACCCCTCCTCGCCGATCGGCTGGAAGGACCCTCGCTTCCACCTAGAACCTTAGGACCTGGAACAACTATGACCGATTACTCCGCTTTAACTAACATTTACTACGAAATGCCACTGCTAAACTTCGACAATAATTGTGAAACATATCGTGTGATATTGATTTTGTTTGGTTTAAAACAGGTACCAAATTTTAATCAAGCCGACATAGCGCGTATGCTTCACTGACGTGTGACGTATTCATGCAGAAATCTCATTGGAAATCGCCTAAACCTGATATCGAACGTACCGCAAGTCAGCTCCGTAATTTCGTTGTGCGACAACTGACAAACCAAATATTGTTATTCTTAACTTCTACTTCAATTTTCACATTTATCAATTTCAATCAATCAACATCATAACTTCTATAAATTTAAATATTCGTCATACATATCCAACATGCAATCCACTGTAATCGCTTAAATTTAGCTTCTTATATATGCTTTGCAACTTACGTTATTACGCCGTTAAGTACAAGTTACAAACGTAGTAATTTTCAGCAATTTCAAAATTTACGCATATCCCACATCAGAAATAAAGAAATAGTAAAAAGATTCAATCATTTGGTTACAAGATTATCTGTGTGACAATCGCAGAACCAAAGAAGGTAAGCTGAAAAGAAACAGGCGGTTATTCTAGATAACGTTAATTACCGATAACGGAAAATTATTAATTGTACATCCAAAAACACTTAATAGTGCATCCAAAATAAAATATTTTAATGCATCTATACTCTTAATAATACATCCAAAATTGTAAGTGAAACATTCAGACAGATTGGTAGTACATTTAAAAATTGACAAATTTGTCCGTCATTTGTGGTACACAGCTGTATTTCTAGCGAAATAGTTCTGTATCCCATATCATATATATGTAATTTGAGGTCACAGTCAAGTCATAGCGTTTCTCAACGTTTGTTACTCTCACTACCACATTTAATTCAAGTTCATTCGACTTAGGCAGGACAGGCAGCTGTATAACCGAATGACATATTGTAAGCGGGTAAATATGGTGACAGTGCTTTGAGCACAGCAGTGTTCCGGGAATGGTGCGCTGAGAGGCAGTTTTCTATGGATCTCGACGACCACAAGGCGTTTATTCCACTGTACGATGCTTTACATACAATGATACATGTATACCCCGTTATATATTTCTTTTTAACGCAGGCATGAGGCAAGTTTGGATGCACTATTAAGACTACTAAATTTAAATATCGGGCGGTCTGTAAATTTATTTTGGATGTACTATTAAGCAATTTTGAATGTAACATTAATTCCTTTCCTTAAATTTAATAGTTGCCAGCGAACTGATTTGTTAGAAATTTTCATAATTCAGCTGTTTGGGTACGGGAATAAATCCCTGTTAACGCAAATTCGGTAAATTTTCATTCATACAAATTTAGCGATAATTGTCTATAGGGTTTAGAGAAGACATAATTGGTTGATTCCAATCACAAAGTAGTGTGTCCGGAAACTAATTTAGATGAACAAAAAGGCTGCAAATAACAAAATAGGATACTGGTAGGACCTTAGGTTTAATCTCACATAAAATCAATAACAATAATATTAACACTTTAACGCCGACGGAGGCATTCATTAGTATACCCATAAGGCATACGTGTTGCAAGCCAAGCGCGAAATGGAACACGCAATCAAGATTTAGATCGATGGGACGATCGATTCCAGTAAGCTACAATTAATTCCGTGCGATTAGTTGAACACAAAAGCAAGACGTGCATTGAAGCATGTTATTGTCCTTCGATTATGCAGGTTAAACGAACTCTTACTTCAAAATTCAGTGTTTTCAGAAACCATAGCATACCGAACGGAGAGACAGTCTATGGTTACATGTAATCAGGTTTAAACATGGTAGTATCTGGGGGATCGCACGCAAAACGACCTAGATACGCTGAGGGCCACTAAGCAGTCATGAGAAGACGTGTTAAATAGGCCTGCTTATGATAATCCTTTATTTTCTTTCATGGTCCACATGGTGGCTGGCGTGTTGGTATTTATCTTCAGATATGTCGACTATTCAACTGCGTCACACTGTAATATACTTAGCCAGACCAGCTCGTTAATCAATTAATAGGTTTTGAGTTTGCGTCAATTATCACAGATTACACAAGACTATCTCAACTATCGCAGGATTTTCGAAAAGATATAACATTTCAGTTTGACGCACCTGTTTTCGTCCAAATATATTGGTAATCTTTATCTAGAAGTAAATTGCTAATACTTGAGCTACATGTCTTTCAAGGGAATATAAAAGCTATTAATAGTTCAATTCTGTTTTGCAAATACTTTTATTTGTTTATGAGAAAAGTGGCTAAACCAATATGTCTTGTTCCAATCACAAAGGTAATTTGCTAATAGTTCAGCTTCATGTCTTCCAATGGCTTTTTAATAGTTCTGCTTTGCTTTGTTTACGGGAAAAGTGGCTAAACCAATATGACTTGTTGCAATGTTAAAAATTTAATAATTTGAAGTTTGATATGTAAATCTACGAAGAGCTAAACACCAATGTGTTACCACGTTCCGGACAAAAGGTACATTAATATTCAGTTGCTTCGTCAACAAAATTTCTTAGGGAGAAATGAAATATTTTATTTTAATTTTCGTACAGGGCGTGACGTCAATAAAATGTTTATACCTTTGACGCCTGCAGCTGCTCGAACACAACTAATAACGTTTCAAAGCGTTGTATTAACCGAATTCCGCATAATGCCCGATCAAACAGTTACGATTATTCGTTCGCTTTTCGATAAATATAATGCTACCAAATGCCAGATGTAACTTCCAAACCTGATAATACCAAACAAGCATCGTCAATACATTACACGCATTAACCAAGGCACTTTTATTCGCTAAAATTGAAGAAAAATTACGGAATGCTTATAAACAAATGGGTTACATTTAAGTTACGCTTGTTAGTTTACAAACACTATATGCCTAACACTTTTGTGTCAAACGTCCGTCGGCTTAGAACAGAGCGAGATAAACCATGTAAATTATTAAAAATTTTGAGGAACTCATAAATATCCAATTTTGTAAAATTGCGCTGTTACACAAGCCAATACAAAGTATTTTCTAACTAACCTAGAACAATACTAACCTTTCTTTCCTGCTACAACTATACCAAATAGAACTCAAATTTTGTAGTAAAAATATAAATTGCTGCAAACGCTGGAGAAGCTAGGCATTGGGAAATTATACATTTTCACATGCTCTCCAAATTTTTCTAATACGTTTCTCTGTTTTTCTCAATTTTCCCAATAAAATTTTGTAATGTTTTTCGTTATTGATAAAACTTTCCGCACGTTCGGACACGAGGGACAGAAAAATACGGAGCCTCAGGGAACGACTAGATATCGCTATACGGTCTGAAAGAAGTCATAGAATTTGAAAGAAGAACACTAATGCATGAGTAAACTTAAGGTTAAACCCCTTACATCCTCTATGGGAAACTATTATGTAACGAAATTAATATTTTGATTTTAAGAACTTTAGTTATAGTTGTAATAATACTAATGTGCTTTTTGTATTATTTATTAACAACACAACATCGATAGAAACGTATCGTTAAAACCATCAATCTAATTAAAACGTATATGGTTACAATATTCTCATAAGTTTTCTCAATGGATAAGCAATTCGTAGAAACTAACTGCAGCGATATTTTGGCACAAAACACCAATCCAGCCTGCTACTACAATAACAACTGCAGCGGCATCTTGTCTGCCGGCAATGTAACAAATCGGTGCAATTTCAAAGGAACCACGACATCGTCTGATGTTAGTAGTTCATCTTGCGAACTAATCGAACAATTTATTGAATATAATCGAGTCTTACTAAACGAACGCTTTGCATTTGTTGTAATTGCTGGATGTAGTATTTCGGCTTTTGGTATTGTTGAATCGATATGCCTAATGACAATATTTATTCACAAATCTGCCCGCAATACAATAGCAATCTATTTACTTGCACTATCAATATTCGATATGGTTCTATTTGCTAATTATATTATTCTAATCGGTGCTGGTATTGCAAAAGACTATTACGAAAGCATCGCTTTGAACAACATTTGGCATAAATATGTTGCCGAAATGCTAACATTTGCACGAATAACTCAGACTGCTGAAACATACCTTATCGTGTGTGTAACAATGGAGCGATTCCTTATGGTGCGCCGGGGCCGTGATAAAAGCAATTGTAACATTACTTGTACGATACGAAGAAGATACGTTGTAATCGCGTTGGTGGTTCTATTTTCGTTTATGTACAAAGTAAGTTAACAAACACATATTTTATATTGTGGCACATATTGCAGCATTGTAACACATATTATGGTGTCGCTTTGAACAACATTTGGCATAAATATGTTGCCGAAATGCTAACATTTGCACGAATAACTCAAACTGCTGAAACATACCTTATCGTGTGTGTAACAATGGAGCGATTCCTTATGGTGCGCCGGGGCCGTGATAAAAGCAATTGTAACATTACTTGTACGATACGAAGAAGATACGTTGTAATCGCGTTGGTGGTTCTATTTTCGTTTATGTACAAAGTAAGTTAACAAACACATATTTTATATTGTGGCACATATTGCAGCATTGTACCACATATTATAGTGTCGCTTTGAACAACATTTGGCATAAATATGTTGCCGAAATGCTAACATTTGCACGAATAACTCAAACCGCGGAAACATACCTTATCGTGTGTGTAACAATGGAGCGATTCCTTATGGTGCGCCGGGATAAAAGCAATTGTAACATTACTTGTACGATACGAAGAAGATACGTTGTAATCGCGTTGGTCGTTCTATTTTCATTTACGTACAAAGTAAGTTAACAAACACATATTTTGTTTTAGTCACGCGATAGATTGAATATTTGCTTTTGGAATTTTGTGTAACTCACTATGTCGGATAGATGGTATTTAGCGTCAAAATACGATACACCTAAGCTCTCTTCCTTTTCTGTTGTTTACAACTAGCACAAACTTCTAATTACGCCCGGTGAACGAAGTTTGAGCGTTCTGTCCTAAGGCATTTTCTGGACAGCAGGCTTCGGAGTTTAAAAGACGGTTTCTTTTTAACTCTCATGAAACTTCTAGTGTTAATTGCGCAACTTATGCATCTAGACGGCGCAGTTTGGTTGCAGAACTGAGTTTTTACAGTTAGAGTAGACTTCGCAACGCAGCTTCTTTCTTTCATATAAAATTAGAAAATTTGACTTTTAGTTTATGTGTAAAAGAAGGTATTTTCGGACTGAAGGGCTTCATTGTTGTTAACGTAGAACCATTTATCAGAAATTGCACAACAGTTCTAAAATTTTTAAATAATTTCTCAGTAGTTTACTTTATGCTACTCTTCTATCAAGTTTTTTTTGTAAAGAAGTGAGTTATTTGTTTCGTATTTTTAAGCCATCAAAATTTTCTTGGCATTGTTTCCAGCTCATTGAACTCCGATTATTTCACACTAAAGTTTTTGATTTTGGGAACCCCTTGTTATACAGAAAAATTTAATCGTTGTAGCTGCTAACAGATTCATGTTATATTCGTTGGAAAAACATTAAAATCATATATCATTTGACCATTTACGTTTGTAATGATGTTTTCCTTGAAAATTTACCTTTAAAACGACTATTTTTTCATTTCGAATTGCTAATTTTCAAAAAACAGAAAAAAGTTTTGAGACCACTATATCGGTATGCTTGCCGTTATTTTTGTAACTTAGACTTCGTCTATCTACAACCTTCAAAAAAGATGTCTTTTTAGCTGTACATTCACTTTTGGTTGCTATGAATAACGCATCTCATCGGAAATGTTAGTAAATTTAAAACCAGCAAAATTTTAACAAAATGCTTAACTTTCTAAGCATTATGCTTTTTGAAAAACACACCAAAATTTTGCCCCTTCTCTGTATTCCTATTTCTGTTTTGCGTTGGCTTTATACGGCTCATTTTTATATCATCCAATTTCTCATAGATTTAATATAATGTTTAAAAATCGTTAAGACAAACCAGTTTTGATGTCGAATTAACTATAATTTTATAACCCGTATTACATTATATCTTCATGCCATGCCATCGAGAAGGATCGATTAACTTGATAGATTGAAACTACTAAAGACAACAAAGGAAGCTGACAACAAGTAAGGAAAATTTTCAAGTGACATATATTTTGAAAATATGAATCGTCTAACGCTGCATTGACAGGTTGAAACGACTATAAGTTACAGTACTTTAAAAAATAAGATTAAAAATCATTCAATATAAATCAATATGGTTCGGCGAAAAACGAACGCTGAACAAGGACAACTAATGACCAGACCAAAACATAGTATCGCTTTACGGACTGAAAAGCAAAACTAGACATCGAAAAATCGGCCAAATTTAAAGGTAATTTCAAAAACAAGTCAATGTCGTAACCTAAAATGATCTAATCTTATTCTTCCTTCGTTTCACGCTGGTGCACTATTGACTATTTTAACGATGTAGCACACATGACCCATGAGTACCCAAGGATTGGAACACATCTTTTAAAGAAGTTAGTGCACACCAATGAACGATATCCAAGACAAACAACGTTTCTAATTATAAATTGTTCCAGATTAGCTCATATTGGGAAATTGCTGTCATCGAATCACCTGAATGTGACGGCTTTGCGACAGTTATTGCGACAAAAGGTACAATAATGGATGCGGCTGGATATGGATTTTTCAAACTGTGGATCGATCCAATTTTCAAAGTATGTGATATTTTACATTATTGTTGCAGAAGAACCCGCCGTTTTTACTTTAGAAGGAATGAGAATTCATTATTTCACGTGACTTTCGTCGAATTTAGCCGTGCGTTCTGGACCCTCCCGCGTCGAGGACCCATCAACCTCGCCCCCCTCCCCGACTGGTCACCCAAGCACCCCCTAGACGCGCCGTGGCGACCGAAGCCATTTACCAAGGTAAATTATTCCAGGCAAAGCCCAAAATTTTGCAAAGGGGTATCAACCAGACGC
Source organism: Trileptium ribeirensis (assembly GCA_030248225.1). Taxonomy (NCBI): domain Eukaryota; kingdom Metazoa; phylum Nematoda; class Enoplea; order Enoplida; family Thoracostomopsidae; genus Trileptium; species Trileptium ribeirensis. Next base: position 63,152 of record JASANE010017652.1, read on the forward strand.
ACTCGTATCGTACCAGGTGGAGCCGAAAATGTCACAAATTCCAGATTACCAATCTCTCCAATTAGAAGTCATTATTGAATGATTTTGCTTAGAAATGGCTTAAATGAAGACTGACAATATCAATTGCGTAAACGGTGTACTAACATACACCAGTCAAACAAAATATTGTCAGATATCAAACGACTTGCAAAATGTTTCTTAAATAGTTAGAAACCCAACAGTCTCCGCAAAGTACCTTTTAGTAATAACAAGAGTGCATTAGGGAAGAGTATGACACTTCCCCGCACTCACGTATTAGCCCGTGTTTGATAACGCGGCATTTTCGGCCTAACCCCCAGTTTCTGGGGGGTCGAGATACCCCGACCCCCCCTAGTTTCTAGAGGGGGTAGCTCGGACCCCCCCAGTTTTTTGGGGGTCGGTCGGGCCCCCCAATTTCTGGGGGTCTGTCCATAAGCAGCTGCCTATAAACCGACACCCCTAGTTTTTGGAGGGTCCGACCGACCCCCCAAAAAAACTGGGGAGTGGGATCCAAGCTACCTCCCAGCAACTGGGGGGGGGGGGTTAGGCCGAAGACGTCCTCGTCATCAAACACGGGTTTACATGTGAGTGCAGGGAAGTGTCATACTCTTCCCTAATGCACTCTTGGTAATAATGATATGAGATGATATATCCAGAACTAAGTAATGCATGCTACAAGTGGCTAGGTGTGAAATACAAAATAGCAGACAAAATTGTCAGGTCTCAAGTATCTGCACAGTACCTAGCTAGAAGGTACAAATGTTAATGTTAAACTATTTTCTAAAAGTCAATTTTTGAATAATGTAGTCAGTGTTCCCAAGAGTCTATGGGAAAAATTTATAGAAAAGTAGAATATACTCTGTCGTGCCGGTATAATTCGCATCAGCCGATGATGTTGTCGGTTTTCGGCCTACTTCCCAGGAGGCACGGAAGAGCTTCCAAAGGTTTTCTGCTGGTATCGGCTACCCCACCCACCATATGATTTCTTGGAGGTGTCCGCGATTAAGGTCTGCAATAACCAACGTCATTAAGACAGGAACAAATGACATGACTCCTCAGCCAATCTTATTGGATTAGTTATTGGCAATACTCTCAATACCCCTTGAAAGTAAGCCGATACCCACAGGGAAGCTTTGTGTTCCTACTGCAATGCTTGGAGATAAGCCGAAAGAAAACACTTCTTCGGATGCGTCAAGCTACGAGAGAGACATCGTACATGAGTACTACAGAGCGTCATTGCGTTCCACATAATGCTTCATTGGTTTTTGATGCAACATTACAATAATTCTTTCGTCTATTCACAGGTATATGTTCCATTCATTTCCCTCCTTGCGATGAACATCTACATAATTTTAAAAATGAAAGGTTCAATTCGTCGTTGCCAAGAACCGACAAATTGTAATGCCACAATGCCGAAAGACTATATGGACTTCCGATATCTACAACGCCACCACTCGACAACCAGTGTAAGCTCCAAGCTGAGATCCAAATTATACATACATCGTAAAATGGGCACCGTTGAGAAATATAATAGATATTCGGAGCTAACACATCCGAGTATTCATGCGAATTATTGTAAGCAGATGCCAACAGTACAGCGTTTAGAAGGCGAAGCCGTTGATGGCGAAAATAAATGCCGAAATCTTGATAACCCAGGAGTATATTTTGGATCCCATGAAAATCAACCCCAACATATGTCCATTTCAGTCGTGGAACGATTAACACAACCAGCGGAGGAATTGTACACAGAACCGGAAGTAGGATTTTGTGCTCGCTTAATAGATAAGGGTTCACAAGTTTTCAAACCACCTTCAGTACGGCAAAGCTGCTCTACAAGAAACAAAACTAATCAATGCGCCGGGCGACTGCTACGTATAGTTGGCCCTGCATTTAATTATAACACCAATGTTAAAACGTTAGGCAAAGTTTCGTCTCCACTAATTTTGAAAGAACAAAAAATTGGAATAAAACACGGATATGGCAATATGGGTGACAGCTTAACGTCATTAAAATTAGCAGATTCACGATTGATGGATCGAAAATTTCAACCTCACCGAATCAGCGAAGACACCGAACACAATAGTTTACAGCCTATTTTCCAAACACCTACAACAAATTGGAATAAAATTGGAATAAAACGCGGATGTGGTAATATGGGTGACAGATTAACGTCATTAAAATTAGCAGATTCACGATTGATGGATCGACAATTTCAACCTCACCGAATCAGCGAAGACACCGAACACAATAGTTTACAGCCTATTTTCCAAACACCTACAACAAATTGGAATCAAATTGGAATAAAACACGGATGTGGCAATATGGGTGACAGCTTAACGTCATTAAAATTAGCAGATTCACGATTGATGGATCGACAATTTCAACCTCACCGAATCAGCGAAGACACCGAACAGAATGGTTTACAGCCTATTTTCCAAACACCTACAACAATATTGCCAGCTGTCAGTTGTAATTCTAGATTATTCGGACGACAGCCGAGTGAAAAATGTGTGCGTGATGCTACATATACAACGGCTGCAATCGTTACAACTTACCTTCTTGGAAACGTAATGAATACGATAATAACGGTTTTGGAACAAACCCGAGACGCGTCGTTTTTCAATCGCTACAAAGAATTTTACAATATAGCCGCAGATGTATCAAGTTTTATGGTAATTTTATTAGCTGCATTACGTTGGTGGATATATTACGTTTGTAATCATCAAATACGTCAACAAATACGGATTCGATGTTCGCTTATTTATCGAGCAGTATCGGGGCCTTGCGTTTCAACAGTCCAAGGCGTGGCTGTAAAAAGCCGACAGTGGAATACGAAATATAAACTTTCTCGTCATAAAATACAAGGTTTACTATTCTTCGCAAATTTAAGCGGTGATAATGAAAATGAAATTTGTCCTCTATGTATGACACCGATATTCGGAAATATCAGTAATGCGACACGAAACGGTATTGTAGAATGTTCTTCACGAAATTGTTTGGATCGCCAATCACCAAACAATGCAACAACAAATTCGACAAGCTCGTTATCTGATAGCTCTGAAGAATGTACAATGGTACCGCTTCCGACAAACAATGACCTTCTTAACTTTTTACACAACCAGCAATTTCCAAACGCCACACGGCCTGACTGTAGTAATATATCCCAACACCTTCCATTGGCAAATGATGAATGGCAAAGACTAAAACATGATCAGCAGGCATTAGTTAGATCTCTTCCGCTTGGAATCCCATCAGTGGGCGAAAAGAAATGAACGGAAGCGGATTCTTGTATAGACAATATGTATTTCACTGATAAAATATCGTAGAGAAGCGATGAAGACCACTGAACCGTTTCTACTAAGCCGCAAAAATTAATACTCACGTTTTTACAGATCTATCTCAACCAGAAACTAAAAATGACAAGCTACCCTGCCGGAAACACATACTGTGTGTCAAGAACTTTGCGTTTGAAAACGAAAAAGTTTTCTTCTTAAGAGAAGGATGTCACAGCAGTCATATTGATTAATCCACTTCCTGTTTTAACTTATCTGTCGTAAGTTGCTTTAACGGTATAGATATAGAGAAAGTTTAATAGTTATGGTTAGTTATACAGCTAAGTTTACTGAGGAACGATTGAAAAAACTGTTTGCAGCGACGCTTTTAGGGTCCCGATAATACGTTTACACCTTGGAAATCATGTCAGAGGTATATGCTTCTGGACAGGCATTAGTGTACTAACAATAGATTTACTTTAATTTAATTGTTGTGAACTTTAACCGCTATTGCAGTTCTTTCGCAATTGCACTTATTAACAATAGAATTTATGCGCCTGGACTGCATATAATTATTTAAATATAAAATTTACGGCGGTTCAGCATAATATATGGTTTTTGAAACATGTCAAATTATTTGACTTCAGCGTTTGCGAATATGCTGTCTATAAAATAACAAGAATCCTATGTATTGACTATCCTGCGATATAAATACTTAACTAGTTCTAATCATAAAATCTATATTTTTTTCACTTACACCATTTTTAAAAAAGAAACGACAGTGCTCTATCTATACTGGTGATGCGTTGTCTCCCATCTAAAATTTAATCTCAAATCCCAAAGAATTCAGACCTTGTAAAGTTGATAATATAATTTTCGATGTCATCAATTCTCAGAATTCCTCAATGTTTCATCTCAATAATTGTAGTCAACAAATCCGAGACGGTTGCTGCGTGCCATTTTCGCCTGACAGGCAGACTCCAGCGGTCGGATATGTAAAGGCTTTGATGACTACAACAGATACGTGTAGTGCAGGGCAAATAAAGCTTTAATGCACACTCTGACAAATGGTGAAACCAATGTCACAGCCTGACGGCTGTGACAAAAATATTAATATGGTAACAAACGATTTACGTATTGGGAGCGCAATGTAATGTTTTGCACTGCAATATGTACGTAACAAATTATGTGCAGAATGGTTACTATAACTAGTTAAGCTCGCTTGCGAGCCAGAATTCGAGCGGAGAGAACAATCCCCCAAAGCAGAAGTGCGACAAATATTTGCCACACAATATTTTTGACACTCGCAATGAGCTTGTCGGCCCAGAAACCCCATATCCGACATTTAAACCAACAATAAACACACATTTAGGTGCATTGCCAACGACTTTTCACCAAATATGAAATTTGGCGCCAACTATAAGCTTATAGACTCCAGATTGGGAAGTAGTTGAAAAACTTGTTATATATCATTGGAAAGCCCTGGCAAAGCTACATGGAGTAGGCCTATTAGTTTGCGGATACCAAGTTTACTTGTTGAGAAAAGTCGCAAAAACTGGAGGGTTTGCCCGAAAAATGGGCCAAAATGACGTCATTTTGCCACATAACTTTTCCCACGGAAAAAAATTCAAAACTCGTTTCGCTCGCTCATTCCACTCGAATTCAAATATTAACATGTGAAATTTAAGCAGATTGCATTCCCGCATAGGAAGCTGCCAAGGACTTAAAAACACTATACATGTCTATATTTTTATTTTACATACAGCTCACCTTGTTTACTAAATGTCGATATTTCCAACATTTTGCAATTGTTGACATAACTGTCTGAAACATATTCTCTTAAAACTATACTTATGTACAAGCATTAACTTTGAAGCATACATGCTCATAGAGAGATGGCAATAACCCCAATCTCCTAGAGGCTTCTACATTTCTGCTCGTATGAGAAATAGGCTATGCGCCCGACATGTGGTCCAACCTAGTCTGACGCAGTGGCGCCGACGGCGCGGCACCGCCTACCCACCTTCCCCAATAACCTCCACCCTGGCAAGCGGATTAACCCCCGGCCGAAGGCCAACACGAGGTAACAGCCGGCCCCTGAACTTAGGACTTTAAGCATGTATGCTTTGAAGAACTTAGGTCATGAGGATTTTGAATCGTGGATTAAAGCATACTTCAATAATTGTTGTTGCATCATATGTTCCATGAACCGTTACCTTCGGTACGTGCGTCCTTCAAAAAAGTAAAATGTAAGGTTTTGCGTTGAAAAGTGATGCCTTTGTTAACGTTGTAGCGTTGTAATTTGCGTTAACAGCATATTAACGAGCACTGGGATTCATTGTACAACTGTGAAACCATGGTATCGCATCACTAAAGCTATGTTGAAGCGAAAACAACTAATTTTATTACAATAATAACAGATAAATAGAGCATAGTGTAGATGTAGAGAAGAGGCATCGCGTACGACTCGCAAGACTAAGTAAACTGAGTGCAGACTATTAAATTTGTGTCAGCTTTGATAGAAAATTACAGCCTATTATACAGGGTATTTCATAAGTAATTTTCCCTGTCTGTAGCTTAATTGCTCAACAACTACAACTCGATTAAAAATATAATTTTGATGGCATATAAACAACTACTCCACTTCAGTACACAAAATATAAATTCTCACCTAGAGCACCAAATGCGACCCATTCAGTTGAAAGATTTCCTCAAGTCGACAACGCACAGGTAGGCAAACTTTTTTGAGCATCTCTGGCTCTATGATGGGCACTTCTTCAGCCACATAGTCCTTGATTTCTTCAATTGTCTTTGGTCGTCCACTGTATAATTTCTGCAATCAATACGTCCCAGAGGAAGAAATCAGGCGGTGTAAAATCAGGCGAGTGTGAATGTCATTCAATGAGACCACGTCTACAGTTTCAACGATCACCGGTGTTTTCATGAAGCACTCTCAAAACTGATTTGCGTAATGAGTCGGAACACCGTCATTTTGAAAGAAGAATTCATCACTATTGGGAAGCTGCATGAAAGCCCGCAGGAAGTGTTGGTTCAACATTTCCAGATAATTGTCTCCAGTCATACTTTCATCAAAAAAGAATGGTCCGATTATTCCCTCAGAATGCATGCAGACTCGAACCGAGGTTCCAGCAGCGTGCTGTTGACGCTCAATAGTTTCATGAGGATTTTCATATCCCCAATAACGACAGTTTTCACGATTAACGTGTCCGTTCAATTTAAAAGTGCTTTCGTCAGACCAAATATCCCCGATATCCGAGCTCTGCGTCCTCATCTGGTTTGCTCAACCAGGTTTCTGCAAATTCAATTCAGCGATCAAAATCGGCTTCGTTCAACTAATGCATCACCTGTGGGATAAATGGTTTTCTTCCTAGGCTTTTGACAGTACGGTAACCCGTGGTTTTTGATTTGATAACCCGGGTTTCAATCTATAGGGGTTTGAGTGATTTATGTGGCGACTGCAACATTTTTTCAACCCACGCAACGTTCTCCTCGGTAGCAGCCGATTTAAGTAGTCCAGAGCGTCGCAGGTCTGAACAGATGTGGTACTGTCAAATTTACGATCCAGTGATCTACTCGCTGGTCCGAAAGGTGGAGGAGATTCGGCATAATGGCGCCATGATATAACTACGTCAGCAGCATTGTTTTATTTAGAGTCTAATCGAATAGTTAAGATTTTGTCATTAAGCGGCAAGTGATATTGCGCCATTTTCTTATCAATAATTAAGTATGATATTGATCTAAAACATGATAAAAATAATTTGAATTGATGAACTGATTACAAAGTTATGTAGTTTCAAACTGGAAAAATTACTTATGGAACACCCTGTATACTGTACAAATTATTTTTGCGGTTAATTTGCATAATCATCAATTTCGAAACATTCTAAACCACTAAATATCAAAGGTATTAATATTAAAATTACATTGTAACGACAACATTCTAACGGGCACTGCATTCTCATCGCGTACTTATTGTATTCATTGGATGCCTAATCATAATGTGAACCATCAATAACGAATTACTCTCAAATCTTGCGCTGCATTTCGTCATATCCGCGTTGTTGCACTTCTACGAAACAGCAGTTTTCATAAAACTGAAATTTTATATAGGAGATTCAGTGGCTGTGTAATCATAATGTGAAATATCAATAATGAATTACACTCAAATCTTGCGCTGCATTTCGTCATACCCGCTCTGTTGCACTTCTACGAAACAGCAGTTTTCATAAAACTGAAATTTTATATAGGAGATTCAGTGGCTGTGTAATCATAATGTGAAATATCAATAATGAATTACACTCAAATCTTGTGCTGCATTTCGTCATACCCGCTCTGTTGCACTTCTACAAAACAGCAGCTTTCATAAAACTGAAATTTTATCTAGGAGATTCAGTGGCTGTGTAATCATAATGTGAAATATCAATAACGAATTACACTCAAATCTTGCGCTGCATTTCGTTATACCCGCTCTGTTGCACGTCTACGAACCAGAATTTTCATAAAACTGAAATTTTATCTAGGAGATTCAGTGGCTGTGTAATCATAATGTGAAATATCAATAACGAATTACACTCAAATCTTGCGCTGCATTTCGTCATACCCGCTCTGTTGCACGTCTACGAACCAGAATTTTCATAAAACTGAAATTTTATCTAGGAGATTCAGTGGCTGTGTAATCATAATGTGAAATATCAATAACGAATTATAGTAAACCCGGGTAATCCCGACATCCGGGTAATCTCGACAACTTGAAACTTGAACGCGTATTTCTTGCTCTAAAATAAATAATTTTTATATATTTTTATATCGTAACATAGCTACTGCTGCCGACTGTATGCCTGTGCAGAGAAATTATGTATTTTATAAATTTTTAGTTCAGTTTTATGTACAAAACTGCTATTGTCGAGAATACCCGGAATTTCTGACTAGTTACTTTGTTTCAAAGGTTAAGTTTGTCGACCTAGATTTTGCTGTTACCTTGAGAAATGTTGAAATTTTTTTCACAGATTTGTCGTAAATGATACAATTTTTTGAATATGTAACTATGTAACTTTATTTGCAGTAATTGGAAGAAGTATATCAATACTAGGGTTTTTGCAAAACCTTCGAATTTTGATGTGCTCCGGCTATTGCCGACACTTTATCTGGGTAATGTCGACATTTCAGGGTAATGTCGACAATACATATTAAGTGATCTGTTGAGCAGATGAATCAGTCTAACGTACATAAGATAGTCATAATACCATCAGAAACATAGATTTTGATAACAAAACGGACCGCATCGTCGCTACCTTCGAAATTTCATGCTTGATAACATGCTTTTAAATTTTCCAATTAAAGTGTGAGTACAATTTGCGAGTTACGTTTCACAGGTAATTCATGAACGAAATCGAGATATCAAACATGTGGATTTGGCTGTGATTCAATTTTAACATAAAATGTTCAGGCATAATTATAACATCACAGCACAAATCCCCAACTGGCTGTTAGCTGTACTTTATACACATGTTTGAACTAGAGTTGTAGCTTTTAAAAATTCAGAGCTGGACCCGGATTTGCAAAGTAAAATAATTGGACCCGAACCCTGAATTTGTGCCAAAAATACACGGAACACCCGGACACTGACATGGAAGCAACTCTAAGTTTGAACCGCTGAATTTGTTTAAGTGTTTTTATGGTGCCGAAAATAACTGTAGCAATGTTAATCTCTAAATGTTAGGCTTAAGCCTTAAACCAGGTTTCCACACTAGTCATGTTCTGGAACGATCCATAATTGTTGTCATGCCCACTTGACTACTGAAACGAGAAAATTTCGAAACAAATACCCCTTTTGAAAGATTTCGGCAGTCGTTTCCTTTTTTATCAAAAATGTTCGTAGACGCTAATACGCATGGCATTTGTCAAAACAGCAACCGGTATATTACGATTTAAGAGTAAAATATCGGCTTAACTTAAAAATGCAGCCTAAGGGATCGCATTCCGGTAAAAATGATAACGCTGTGTTTCCACGTTGGCTACGCCATTGCTGGTAAATTTATTTGATATTTACGATCTAGTTTCACGTTTTAGCTTTAAATGGCTCGTGTAAAAAATGTAACTCCTGATCGTGGACGTAGTGGCTTGCCGCCTGCAGCTTTTCCAAAAAAGTCCAGAAATTACGACTATAGTTTTAACCGCAAACTGACTTTGTCGAAACCGAAACAAACTGCACCAAAACGCAAAACAAATCTATCATGTGCTCACAGCCGTATTAAAGTTCAGCAATGGTTACCCCAGCAAATAGAAACGACGCTCAAAACCTTAGATAATACAGAGTGGTGGTGTCCTGTATGCAATTACAGGTACGGTAAATCTGTGGGTGACTGGTACCAGTGTAATGGTTGTTACAAATAGTGCCATGCCAAGTGTGGCACAAAGTTTACATCAGGGGGATTTGTCTGCATTACGTGTGGTGAAGTCTATGCGAAGGAAATTGCTGATTTGTCTCTGGCGTAAGGATATTTTGTTCTCAAAAGACGTTGCATTGTTTTAAACACACTGAACTAATGCAAATTTAAAACATATCTAACCATGGAAAAAAACAATTTTAATTACTCTTAATTTGCTTTTTTTACAAATACATTTTCGTGTTTGATGGCTGGAATAGTGCACATAACTGAACTAGCATTGGAGCTGTTGCATTAGTATGTTGTTTCGGTTGCCACATAAGCGTGCCATATGAGTTTTTTACAACTCGTTGAGGTGATTTTCGTTTATTTTACAAGAGTGATATTTTATGTCGGCCAATCTGAGTTTCTGCTGCTCCTTCCCATACGATCAATACTTTCTAAGAAGTCATCGGTCGCAGGCATAGAAACTAGAATTTAAAGAATGTTCATGTTGTGCATTTTTGACAATTTATTATTTGTACATCATTTCGTATTTTGTTGCTTATAAATTTGCTTAGATAAATTTTTGAGTTGGAAACCCGTAATGTAGTCTGTATTAAGTTTTTCAACAACTATTTCTATATAACTATGGTTTTTAACAGCCGGAAATATGCTGTAGAGTTTACCAAGAAATGTCGAGTTTGGCCGGACTATTGTCGGGCTTACACAGAATTGGCTACATGTATTACTATAGGGGAGGATCGAACTGTCGGCATTACACGGGTTTACTATACACTCAAATCTTGCGCCGCATTTCGTCATACCCGCTCTGTTGCACTTCTACGAAACAGCAGTTTTCATAAAACTGAAATTTTATATTGGAAGTTGAGCGGCAAATTTACAAAGATTCGAGGAGCATTAATTATATGAATTTTACTCAAGGCTGGAAAAAATTTTATATTAATTAATGATTGTTTTTGCAGTTCATTAATTAATTATATAAATGTTTTTACGAAGAATTCGTGCAATAAAATACATACAATTTTTATGTCATCAAACATATTTTTATCTAAACCATTTTTCACATCTATCTAAAGTGTGTAACTCAAGCATCGCATAAAATTTGTTAAAAGTCAATAAGTTTAAGGTGTAAGATATCTTTATTTCTGAAAAAAAAATTATATTTTTGAGATTTTAGAGCAAACAATGATATTTTAAACGGATTCCGCAGTTGAGACTAGTAATAGTATATAAAAAAATGTTTTACCATCAATCCTCAATCCACTCTACCTGTTTCATTCATATTATAATATTACTAAAAATATAAGTAAATACACAATTTTAAGTAAATATACAGGTAAACAATATGCAAAATAAATAGTAAATAGATGTTAATACCCCGGATTACAAGTTTTTTAAAGACCATTTTTTATATGAGGCGTGAGTGAATATAGTTTCGACAAGGTTCATCAAGTGGTATATTTAGTTTAGTTTTAAAAATTAATAGATATAATATATACACATATGTTTGCAACACATTTATATATTGTGTGTACGTATATGTGCATATATACTATAATACCTTATCGATTACCCGATAACGTGGGTAACGATGTCGCGAACCCGAAAAAATAAACTAATATCCGTGTGGGTTTGTTTATTATACATAAATAAATACATATATGTGTGTGTGTTTATATGTTTATTGTACACGGAAAAAATACGACCACACACTTGTAATCATATGTATACATAAACACATAAAGAATAAAATAAATTAATGAATATATTTCGAATATCTTAAGTATTACGGTGGCTTTCATTCAGTCAGTGCAACAAAATCTTATTTATAAAATGCAGAAGTGAGCAGCGTTCGTGTATAGCTTCGTAAAAAGCACTTCACGCACATTTCACGCCACCCCATTTGACATAAAAACGGGACTAGTGTTTGTTTGTAGACTGGGCGGAACAGCATGGATGTAGAAGTTAAGGATAATTCAGACTCCTGGATTTGTTGCCGGAGCGATTGAACCATTTCTATGATTTTTTAGTCTTTTCTTTCTAGTCTAACTGACATCAAAACTATTAATCTTAGTCCTACTGTTTTTTAAAGTAGATTTCAGCCCCTTTTCAACCGAGAGGAGACAAAAATCTCAGCGAGTCAGTTGATACGTTTGCTTTGGCTTAGCGAGTTTTTTGTTCAGTCGTTTTTATTGTTTGTTTTGTACAATTTTAACGTAACTTGAACAAAAATTTAAATTTAAATATATATACTGAAAATAAAATTTAGTTAACTGTTAACAGATTATTATTTATATATAGTACGATAGTTTATTGTTGATCTGTTGTCGTTCACACTTTCTCGCTCACACGGTTTCCATCATAAAAATTTCAACTAAATGTTATAACGGCTAGTGAAAACTGTCAATGTTCACGCAAGCTCAAACGGTTCATTGTGTGGCGTAACACTGAGGATGATTATAATTATTTTACGATAAAAAATTTTGTGAAACAAATATAGTAATTCAATAATTACGATATTGTTTGAAAATAGTTGAATAATTCTTTTCAAATCTTGTATTTACGTCCATACGAAATTTCAGGATGATGGAATCAAAATATTTACGCCGTCGTGGCCTTTGCTGAGCCAAGTAGAGGTAATGCCGCCTCGAGCACTCCGATGTCTAAGAGATTATTCTCTAAGTGAAGCCATGGACAACTTGGCTCAAAACTGGACGTATAATAAATGATAGTAACTCACAGTGTAACTTTCGTAAAATTTACACCGCCGTAGCTTTTTATTGACCCAAGTAGAGCTAATGCCGCCTTCAGCACTTCGCTACCAATGAGTTTATATTCTATGTGAAGCCAAGGACGACTTGGCTCAAAACTGGATGTATAACAAATGATAGCAACTCGCAGTGTGTCCGTTGTAAAATTTACACCGCGGTACCTTTTTATTGACCCAAGTAGAGCTAATGCCGCCTTCAGCACTTCGCTGCCAAAGAGTTTATATTCTACGTGAAGCCATGGACGACTTGGCTCAAAACTGGAGGTATAACAAATGATAGCAACTCGCAGTGTGTCCGTTGTAAAATTTACACCGCGGTACCTTTTTATTGACCCAAGTAGAGCTAATGCCGCCTTCAGCACTTCGCTGCCAAAGAGATTATTTTCTAAGTGAAGCTATGGACAACTTGGCTCAAAACTGGACGTATAATAAATGATAGTAACTCGCAGTGTAACTTTCGTAAAATTTACACCGCCGTAGCTTTTTATTGACTCAAGTAGAGCTAATGCCGCCTTCAGCACTTCGCTACCAATGAGTTTATATTCTATGTGAAGCCAAGGACGACTTGGCTCAAAACTGGATGTATAACAAATGATAGCAACTCACAGTGTGTCCGTTGTAAAATTTACACCGCGGTACCTTTTTATTGACCCAAGTAGAGCTAATGCCGCCTTCAGCACTTCGCTGCCAAAGAGATTATTTTCTAAGTGAAGCTATGGACAACTTGGCTCAAAACTGGACGTATAATAAATGATAGTAACTCGCAGTGTAAATTTCGTAAAATTTACACCGCCGTAGCTTTTTATTGACTCAAGTAGAGCTAATGCCGCCTTCAGCACTTCGCTACCAATGAGTTTATATTCTATGTGAAGCCAAGGACGACTTGGCTCAAAACTGGATGTATAACAAATGATAGCAACTCGCAGTGTGTCCGTTGTAAAATTTACACCGCGGTACCTTTTTATTGACCCAAGTAGAGCTAATGCCGCCTTCAGCACTTCGCTGCCAAAGAGATTATTTTCTAAGTGAAGCTATGGACAACTTGGCTCAAAACTGGACGTATAATAAATGATAGTAACTCGCAGTGTAACTTTCGTAAAATTTACACCGCCGTAGCTTTTTATTGACTCAAGTAGAGCTAATGCCGCCTTCAGCACTTCGCTACCAATGAGTTTATATTCTATGTGAAGCCAAGGACGACTTGGCTCAAAACTGGATGTATAACAAATGATAGCAACTCGCAGTGCGTCCGTTGTAAAATTTACACCGCGGTACCTTTTTATTGACCCAAGTAGAGCTAATGCCGCCTTCAGCACTTCGCTGCCAAAGAGATTATTTTCTAAGTGAAGCTATGGACAACTTGGCTCAAAACTGGACGTATAATAAATGATAGTAACTCGCAGTGTAATTTTCGTAAAATTTACACCGCCGTAGCTTTTTATTGACTCAAGTAGAGCTAATGCCGCCTTCAGCACTTCGCTACCAATGAGTTTATATTCTATGTGAAGCCAAGGACGACTTGGCTCAAAACTGGATGTATAACAAATGATAGCAACTCGCAGTGTGTCCGTTGTAAAATTTACACCGCGGTACCTTTTTATTGACCCAAGTAGAGCTAATGCCGCCTTCAGCACTTCGCTGCCAAAGAGTTTATATTCTACGTGAAGCCATGGACGACTTGGCTCAAAACTGGAGGTATAACAAATGATAGCAACTCGCAGTGTGTCCGTTGTAAAATTTACACCGCGGTACCTTTTTATTGACCCAAGTAGAGCTAATGCCGCCTTCAGCACTTCGCTGCCAAAGAGATTATTTTCTAAGTGAAGCTATGGACAACTTGGCTAAAACTGGACGTATAATAAATGATAGTAACTCGCAGTGTAACTTTCGTAAAATTTACACCGCCGTAGCTTTTTATTGACTCAAGTAGAGCTAATGCCGCCTTCAGCACTTCGCTACCAATGAGTTTATATTCTATGTGAAGCCAAGGACGACTTGGCTCAAAACTGGATGTATAACAAATGATAGCAACTCGCAGTGTGTCCGTTGTAAAATTTACACCGCGGTACCTTTTTATTGACCCAAGTAGAGCTAATGCCGCCTTCAGCACTTCGCTGCCAAAGAGATTATTTTCTAAGTGAAGCTATGGACAACTTGGCTCAAAACTGGACGTATAATAAATGATAGTAACTCGCAGTGTAACTTTCGTAAAATTTACACCGCCGTAGCTTTTTATTGACTCAAGTAGAGCTAATGCCGCCTTCAGCACTTCGCTACCAATGAGTTTATATTCTATGTGAAGCCAAGGACGACTTGGCTCAAAACTGGAGGTATTACAAATGATTAACAATTCGCAGTGTATCCGTTGTAAAATTATGTGTATGCCTGAAAAAATTATGCATGTTTTTTAGGATCGGATCTGATCGGATTCAGATTTGATTGCATTGGATGCAATGTGCTCCCTCTGCCTGCCTGAAAAAATTATATATGCATGTTTTTTAGGATCGGATCTGATCGGATTCAGATTTGATTGCATTGGATGCAATGTGCTCCCTCTGCCTGCCTGAAAAAATTATATATGCATGTTTTTTAGGATCGGATCTGATCGGATTCAGATTTGATTGCATTGGATGCAATGTGCTCTCTCTCTGCCTGCCTGAAAAAATTATGCATGTTTTTTAGGATGGGATCTGATCGGATTCTGATTTGATTGCATTGGGTGCAATGTGCTCTCTCTGCCTGCCTGAAAAAATTATGCATGTTTTTAGGATCGGATTTGATCGGATTCAGATTTGATTGCATTGGATGCAATGTGCTCTCTCTGCCTGGCTGAAAAAATTATGCATGTTTTTTAGGATCGGATTTGATCGGATTTAGATTTGATTGCATTGGATGCAATGTGCTCTCTCTGCCTGCCTGAAAAAATTATGCTTGTTTTTTTAGGATCGGATCTGATCGGATTCAGATTTGATTGCATTGGATGCAATGTGCTCTCTCTGCTTGCCTGAAAAAATTATGCATGTTTTTTTAGGATCGGCTCAGATCGGATCCAGATTTGATTGCATTGGATGCAATGTGCTCTCTGCCTGCCTGAAAAAATTATGCATGTTTTTTAGGATCGGATCTGATCGGATTCAGATTTGATTGCATTGGATGCAATGTGCTCTATCTGCCTGCCTGAAAAATTATGCATGTTTTTTAGGATCGGATCTGATCGAATTCAAATTTGATTGCATTGGATGCAATGTGCTCTCTCTGCCTGCCTGAAAAAATTATGCATGTTTTTAGGATCGGATCTGATCGGATTCAGATTTGACTGCATTGGATGCAATGTGCTCTCTCTGCCTGCCTGAAAAAATTATGCATGTTTTTAGCATCGGATTTGGTCGGATTCAGATTTGATTGCATTGGATGCAATGTGCTCTCTCTGCCTGCCTGAAAAAATTATGCATGTTTTTTAGGATCGGATCTGATCGGATTCAGATTTGATTGCATTGGATGCAATGTGCTCTCTCTGCCTGCCTGAAAAATTATGCATGTTTTTTAGGATCGGATCTGATCGGATTCAAATTTGATTGCATTGGATGCAATGTGCTCTCTCTGCCTGCCTGAAAAAATTATGCATGTTTTTAGGATCGGATCTGATCGGATTCAGATTTGATTGCATTGGATGCAATGTGCTCTCTCTGCTTGCCTGAAAAAATTATGCATGTTTTTTAGGATCGGATTTGATCGGATTCAGATTTGATTGCATTGGATACAATGTGCTCTCTCTGCCTGCCTGAAAAAATTATGTATGTTTTAGGATGGGATCTGATCGGATTCAGATTTGATTGCATTGGATGCAATGTGCTCTCTCTGCTTGCCTGAAAAAATTATGCATGTTTTTTAGGATCGGATTTGATCGGATTCAGATTTGATTGCATTGGATACAATGTGCTCTCTCTGCCTGCCTGAAAAAATTATGCATGTATTCTTAGGATCGGATCTGATCGGATTCAGATTTGATTGCATTGGATGCAATGTGCTCTCTCTGCCTGCCTGAAAAAATTATGCATGTTTTTAGGATCGGATCTGATCGGATTCAGATTTGACTGCATTGGATGCAATGTGCTCTCTCTGCCTGCCTGAAAAAATTATGTATGTTTTAGGATGGGATCTGATCGGATTCAGATTTGATTGCATTGGATGCAATGTGCTCTCTCTGCTTGCCTGAAAAAATTATGCATGTTTTTTTAGGATCGGATCTGATCGGATTCAGATTTGATTGCATTGGATGCAATGTGCTCTCTCTGCCTGCCTGAAAAAATTATGTATGTTTTAGGATGGGATCTGATCGGATTCAGATTTGATTGCATTGGATGCAATGTGCTCTCTCTGCTTGCCTGAAAAAATTATGCATGTTTTTTAGGATCGGATTTGATCGGATTCAGATTTGATTGCATTGGATACAATGTGCTCTCTCTGCCTGCCTGAAAAAATTATGCATGTATTCTTAGGATCGGATCTGATCGGATTCAGATTTGATTGCATTGGATGCAATGTGCTCTCTCTGCCTGCCTGAAAAAATTATGCATGTTTTTTAGGATGGGATCTGATCGGATTCAGATTTGATTGCATTGGGTGCAATGTGCTCTCTCTGCCTGCCTGAAAAAATTATGCATGTTTTTAGGATTGGATTTGATCGGATTCAGATTTGATTGCATTGGATGCAATGTGCTCTCTCTGCCTGGCTGAAAAAATTATGCATGTTTTTTTAGGATCGGATCTGATCGGATTCAGATTTGATTGCATTGGATGCAATGTGCTCTCTCTGCTTGCCTGAAAAAATTATGCATGTTTTTTTAGGATCGGCTCAGATCGGATCCAGATTTGATTGCATTGGATGCAATGTGCTCTCTGCCTGCCTGAAAAAATTATGCATGTTTTTTAGGATCGGATCTGATCGGATTCAGATTTGATTGCATTGGATGCAATGTGCTCTCTCTGCCTGCCTGAAAAATTATGCATGTTTTTTAGGATCGGATCTGATCGAATTCAAATTTGATTGCATTGGATGCAATGTGCTCTCTCTGCCTGCCTGAAAAAATTATGCATGTTTTTAGGATCGGATCTGATCGGATTCAGATTTGACTGCATTGGATGCAATGTGCTCTGTCTGCCTGCCTGAAAAAATTATGCATGTTTTTAGCATCGGATTTGGTCGGATTCAGATTTGATTGCATTGGATGCAATGTGCTCTCTCTGCCTGCCTGAAAAAATTATGCATGTTTTTTTTAGGATCGGATCTGATCGGATTCAGATTTGATTGCATTGGATGCAATGTGCTCTCTCTGCCTGCCTGAAAAATTATGCATGTTTTTTAGGATCGGATCTGATCGGATTCAAATTTGATTGCATTGGATGCAATGTGCTCTCTCTGCCTGCCTGAAAAAATTATGCATGTTTTTAGGATCGGATCTGATCGGATTCAGATTTGACTGCATTGGATGCAATGTGCTCTCTCTGCCTGCCTGAAAAAATTATGTATGTTTTAGGATGGGATCTGATCGGATTCAGATTTGATTGCATTGGATGCAATGTGCTCTCTCTGCTTGCCTGAAAAAATTATGCATGTTTTTTAGGATCGGATTTGATCGGATTCAGATTTGATTGCATTGGATACAATGTGCTCTCTCTGCCTGCCTGAAAAAATTATGCATGTATTCTTAGGATCGGATCTGATCGGATTCAGATTTGATTGCATTGGATGCAATGTGCTCTCTCTGCCTGCCTGAAAAAATTATGCATGTTTTTTAGGATGGGATCTGATCGGATTCAGATTTGATTGCATTGGGTGCAATGTGCTCTCTCTGCCTGCCTGAAAAAATTATGCATGTTTTTAGGATTGGATTTGATCGGATTCAGATTTGATTGCATTGGATGCAATGTGCTCTCTCTGCCTGGCTGAAAAAATTATGCATGTTTTTTTAGGATCGGATCTGATCGGATTCAGATTTGATTGCATTGGATGCAATGTGCTCTCTCTGCTTGCCTGAAAAATTATGCATGTTTTTTTAGGATCGGCTCAGATCGGATCCAGATTTGATTGCATTGGATGCAATGTGCTCTCTGCCTGCCTGAAAAAATTATGCATGTTTTTTAGGATCGGATCTGATCGGATTCAGATTTGATTGCATTGGATGCAATGTGCTCTCTCTGCCTGCCTGAAAAATTATGCATGTTTTTTAGGATCGGATCTGATCGAATTCAAATTTGATTGCATTGGATGCAATGTGCTCTCTCTGCCTGCCTGAAAAAATTATGCATTTTTTTAGGATCGGATCTGATCGGATTCAGATTTGACTGCATTGGATGCAATGTGCTCTCTCTGCCTGCCTGAAAAAATTATGCATGTTTTTAGCATCGGATTTGGTCGGATTCAGATTTGATTGCATTGGATGCAATGTGCTCTCTCTGCCTGCCTGAAAAAATTATGCATGTTTTTTTAGGATCGGATCTGATCGGATTCAGATTTGATTGCATTGGATGCAATGTGCTCTCTCTGCCTGCCTGAAAAATTATGCATGTTTTTTAGGATCGGATATGATCGGATTCAAATTTGATTGCATTGGATGCAATGTGCTCTCTCTGCCTGCCTGAAAAAATTATGCATGTTTTTAGGATCGGATCTGATCGGATTCAGATTTGACTGCATTGGATGCAATGTGCTCTCTCTGCCTGCCTGAAAAAATTATGCATGTTTTTAGCATCGGATTTGGTCGGATTCAGATTTGATTGCATTGGATGCAATGTGCTCTGCCTGCCTGAAAAAATTATGCATGTTTTTTTAGGATCGGATCTGATCGGATTCAGATTTGATTGCATTGGATGCAATGTGCTCTCTCTGCCTGCCTGAAAAAATTATGTATGTTTTAGGATGGGATCTGATCGGATTCAGATTTGATTGCATTGGATGCAATGTGCTCTCTCTGCTTGCCTGAAAAAATTATGCATGTTTTTTAGGATCGGATTTGATCGGATTCAGATTTGATTGCATTGGATACAATGTGCTCTCTCTGCCTGCCTGAAAAAATTATGCATGTATTCTTAGGATCGGATCTGATCGGATTCAGATTTGATTGCATTGGATGCAATGTGCTCTCTCTGCCTGCCTGAAAAAATTATGCATGTTTTTTAGGATCAGATCAGATCGGATTCAGATTTGATTGCATTGGATGCAATGTGCTTTCTGCCTGCCTGAAAAAATTATGCATGTTTTTTAGGATCGGATCTGATCGGATTTAGATTTGATTGCATTGGATGCCATGTGCTCTCTCTGCCTGCCTGAAAAAATTATGCATGTTTTTTTAGGATTGGATCTGATCTGATTCAGATTTGATTGCATTGGATGCAATGTGCTCTTTGTGCCTGCCTGAAAAAATTATGCATATTTTTTAGGATCGGATCTGATCGGATTCAGATTTGATTGCATTGGGTGCAATGTGCTCTCTCTGCCTGCCTGAAAAAATTATGCATGTTTTTTAGGATCGGATCTGATCGAATTCAGATTTGATTGCATTGGATGCAATGTGCTCTCTCTGCCTGCCTGAAAAATTTATGCCTGTTTTTTGGGATCGGATCTGATCGGATTCCGATTTGATTGCATTGGATGCAATGTGCTCTCTCTGCCTGCCTGAAAAATTATGCATGTTTTTTTAGGATCGGATTTGATCGGATTCAGATTTGATTGCATTGGATGCAATGTGCTCTCTCTGCCTGCCTGAAATATTATGCATGTTTTTTAGGATCGGGTCAGATCGGATTCAGATTTGATTGCATTGGATGCAATGTGCTCTCTCTGCCTGCCTGAAATATTATGCATGTTTTTTAGGATCGGGTCAGATCGGATTCAGATTTGATTGCATTGGATGCAATGTGCTCTCTCTGTATGAAATACACTTGCAAATCGAAACGGATCGGATAATCATGTGCAAAAGTTTGAACGCCTTTCGTATAAACTGCAGTTACAAACGTAAAATTGCTACTTTTATGTCTAGGATCGCTACCAAACACTATAATTCTTCGTTGCGTAAAATTTGGCAGATTCTGCGACAATTTCATTATTGTTTAGGATGTATATTACATGAACGTATAGCGATCTTATCCTAATTCTGGCACTCAGCTGCTATTGTCAACCACCCATGTAAAGAGTGATCAAAACGTGTTGCATAATTTTAAAGCTTCCAAATTTTTCATGTTTTATATTGGTTTATCTGTAATATAAAGCATTGCTACATCGTGATATTCCAAATTAAACTTGAATTTGTAAAATCTAACACAAAATTTTAATTCAATCAAATCTGTTTTTTTGCTAATTACCACAGCCTAAAGATGAATAAACATTGCTAATTTTAACCAGGAATTGTTTTGTAAAGTTAAATATATTGAGATTGATTTCACCTAAAACTTTAAGCAGCTAATTAGTTAGCTTTTTAGTTTCGAAGTGCTGCTATGGTGTTTATTCCGGCACGTCTAAATGCACCACAACCAACAGTACTTCGCTGTAGCTGTGATGCTAATTTTTGATGCTAACGAAAGCATGGTAAAGGTTTAGGTCTTCTATATGAGCAAAATGAAAGTTCCTCCGTCGTTGACATATTCAGCTGAATACTAAAATATTAGTGTATATTTACGTCTTTAAACAGTTAAACAGACTAACCTGAACCGTAAATCTAAGTAAGGTACCGTGCTTCAGGACTTAATCGAAGTAATCTTTTTGATTTTGTAAACAATATAAAACTTCACGAAAGCCTGAAACATCGCCTTAGTCGAACAAACACAACTTGACAAAATATGATTCGACAACATAAAAATATACGAAGCGAAATAAAAATTGAAACCCAAATACTGAACCGCCGGCTTTTATCATGAAACTCCACATTCACACCGTATTTCACATTGATGCAGATGAGACGGGGGGACAGGATATACAGATCTTTCTGGTTTTGTAATCAGCGCGATTGATTCTGTCACTTTTTAATTTAGTCCATACCTCCCCCTCCGCACTTTTGGTTCAAGAAACCCTGAGGAACGGAAATAAAATAAAGGCCATGCCGTTCTCGATATACTAATCCTAAGCCTTAGTGTTAGCCTAAGATAAGGTCTTTATATGAGACATACGCTAAGCGTAAGTCTAAGTCGGGGGCTCCCGCCCCCATAACCCATCGCTCTAAGCTGTTCTTTTTTCTAACGTTATAACGTACCGTCCTTCATGGTAACTTGGGCCGCACTTTTTATCAAAACTAACATTAGTTAGTGCCGTGCCCCACATTTAGAGATTGGTCTGCAGACCTGAAAATCCAAACCAATTACACAATTATAAATAATACTCCAAGAAATTCATGCACATGGTAGTGCCTGGATCAGTTTGGCTCATACTATTCAATTTTTTGTACATTTTTGTTGTATAAAATATAATTGAAATTACGCTTAGCAATACGATTGCTGACACTTCGGTATCGGTGTGCCAGGATGAGCCTAGCGACACCAAAATGAGCGCTATTCAAGGATTGTATTATTATAAAAAATTTGTAGTCAAACTTCAAATCACATCATTCAACACGTCAATTGAACTGGAGTTTCGGAGGATTATAAAAAAAAGATTTTATGTTTAAAAGTTTAAAATGTATGAAAATTGCTGATTATATATGTATGCATATAAATATAATTATGTATTAAAAATATTATATATTTGTTTAAGGTACTTAGCAATGAGTTTCCTCGTCGTTTTTTGCAAGCATTAGGCGGTGATATATACGATAGATAGATTATTAAAATTATATATTAAACTTTCGGCAATCGATTACAAAACATTTTTATCTAACGAAGCTTTTGTAAGCTCAAGAAAAAATAAATTTTTAATAAGGTCAACCGATTGCAAAAAAAACAAAAAAAATTTTGTTCTTAAGCTGCATTGTTTTAGGATCGTAGACTGACACCTTGGATGGCCAAAGCGCAACCCATGTGTTCGTACCTAAAGCTCACCCACACAAAATTTATGTTTGATGCTTTTTGTTGCATAAGTTTTAGGATCGTGGGCTGACATCTTGCATGGCCAAAGCGCAACCCATGTGTTCGTTTCTAAAGCTCACTAACACAAAATTTATGCTTGATGCTTTTTGTTGCATAAGTTTTAGGATCGTGGGCTGACATCTTGCATGGCCAAAGCGCAACCCATGTGTTCGTTCCTAAAGCTCACTAACACAAAATTTATGTTTGATGCTTTTTGTTGCATAAGTTTTAGGATCGTGGGCTGACATCTTGCATGACCAAAGCGCAACCAGGAGTTGGTCCATTCCTGATCTCACTCAAGCATATATTTTAGCATTTGATACACATGAATAGGTCCATTTTAACAATTTCGTTGTTAGTTATAAGTTTTAAATTCGTTTTTCTTATGTCTGTAATTGGAATCACGACAACAATATCATATAACACATTTCTTGTTAATTTAATTTCGAATCCACGCGATTCCTGTGCGAGTGATTATTATTTACTGTTATTATACAACTAGAATCAATTGTGTTTCTTTGTATTGAGCGTTTTTCCCACTGGATTGCGGTGTCCGCTTGTTTGCAAAGGCATTTCATTTCATTTCATTGCCATTTCATCCGGTTGAGGGCATCGTTTGGGGTTGCACTATCGATCCTCATGTCTTCGTTCAGTCGATCCATCATCTTTTCTTCGGTCTTCCGTGAGGCCGACGCCCTGGTGGGTCTAGTATGAACGATGTCTTTGCTACTGCACCTTCTTCCCGGCGAATGACGTATCCGTACCACCGCAGTCTCGATTCTTGCGTCTTCGTTACTATAGGTGTTATCCCCATGCGTCTGCGCTAATCGTCATTACTGACATGAACCCATTTTTTTATTCCCAAGCACCATCGCAACATACGCATTTCCATTGCATGAAGGTCTTGCTCAGCTCTTGCCGCTATTGGCCAGCATTCTGATCCGTATAGAGCAACGGGTCTTATGACGGATTTATAGACTTTCGCCTTCAGGCGCTGTGGCATGCGGCGGTCGCATAGAATACCGGTTACCTGCCGCCATTTAGCCCAGGCAGCTGTAATCCTCGCACGAACCGCAGCAGTGAGGTCACCATCATTGGTGATATGGGGTCCGAGGTACTTGAAGATTTGAGTCTTCGTCAGTTCGGTATCATTGATTGTGATGGTGCGTCCGTTTGAGGGCCACATTCCATGTACTCTGGTTTCTTGATGTTGAGTCTCAATCCGTTATTCGCCAGCCGATCTTTCCAACATTGCGTGTTTTCCTGAAGCTGGCGCCGATCCTTATCCGCCAATAAGACATCATCGGCATATAGTAACGTCCATGGCAGTGCTGTTTGGATGTCAGGAGTCACAGTATGAAGTACCAAGCACAGGATGAACAGAAGTACCAAGAGGGCCGAACCTTGGTGGACACCGACTTTAATATTAAACGGCTCAGAACCACCTGCTGGACATCGCACTGTGCTGTTGACGTCCCTGTATAGAAGCTTCACCCAGTCGACGTAGGCTTCAGGGACGTGATGTTTGCGCAATGCCTGCCAGATCAAACTGTGACGAACTCTATCAAAGGCTTTTTCAGGATCCAGGAACGTTATGTGCTCCGTTTGATTCTTCTCGCGGTGTTTTTTACTAGCAAACGGGAGCATGAATAGCGCAATTGTCCCACATCCCTTGACAAAGCCACATCTTCGACTTGATTTTCACAACTTCTCGCTGCTGTCTATAATGCGCTCGAAAATCTTCAACGTGTGGCACAGAATCAATTTTTTTTATTTCAATCAAACTACAATTGAAAATTAAAGTTTGATCAAACAAAATATTTGGTGAAACTGGAAACTTTTTTGTTTGCATCACAAATTGTTGCGAGTGATAAGTTTTGGTCAAGACTGATGTTTCTGGTCTAACAAGTACTATCTATGTAGAGATCGAGGAAAGTTTGCATAAAATTTACTAGTGGGGTACTGGGGCTACTCTCATCCTAAAGATCGGATCCTCCTAAGACATATTCCCTGAGAGATTAATGATAGCCGTGGGTATTAAACGGGTGCAGCATCGCTCCTTGACACGTTCGCACTAAACTATTCATTTCAATCTTATAAAACGTTGCCTGAAAATTATGGCGTGCGTTATAACAGTAATGATAGCCGTGTGTATCAAACGGGTGCTGCATCCTTCCATTACACATTCGCATTAAAGTGTTCCTTTCAATCCTATAAAATGTTGCCTGACAATTATGGCGTTATAACAGTAATGATAGCCGTTGGTATCAAACGGGTGCTGCATCCCTCCTTCACACATTCGCTCTAAACTGTGCCTTTCAATCCTACAAAATGTTGCCTGACAATTATGGCGTTATAACAGTAATGATAGCCATGGGTATCAAACGGGTGCTGCATCGCTTCTCCACACATTCGCACTGAACTGTTCCTTTCAATCCTAAAAATGTTGACTGACAATTATAGCGTTACAACAGTAATGATAGCCATGGGTATCAAACGGGTGCTGCATCGCTTCTTCACACATTCGCACTAAATTGTTCCTTTCAATCCTACAAAATTTTGCCTGACAATTATGGCGTTATAACAGTATAGATAGCCGTGGGTATTAAACGGGTGCTGCATCCCTCCTTCATACATCCGCACTAAACTATTCATTTCAATCCTATAAAATGTTGCCTGACAATTATGGCGTTATAACAGTAATGATAGCCGTTGGTATCAAATGGGTGCTGCATCGCTCCTTCACACATTCGCACTAAACTATTCATTTCAATCCTATAAAATGTTGCCTGACAATTATGGCATTATAACAGTAATGATAGCCGTGGGTATCAAACGGGTGCTGCATCCCTACTTCACACATCCGCACTAAACTGTTCCTTTCAATCCTACAAAATGTTGTCTGACAATTATGGCGTTATAACAGTATAGATCATACATGCCGGCTGGGGTAACCCCCTGAGGTCCGGACGCCCCCCGGGCCGAAAAGCCAGGGGGTAACCCCCCTGGGGCTGGGGTGGCAGGGCTTGGCGGCTCCTCGACGAGTTTCGAAGTAGGACCTTAGTGCAGAACAAATTAATGCTTCGAAGAGGGTTTGTGTTTTAATAATTTTTTGCAAAAACTGCACTCATACGCGAAAAATTGGGCTGCGAGGACCGAAAAAAAGGCAATTCCTAGACTAAACTGTTCCTTTCAATCCTACAAAATGTTGCCTGAAAATTATGGCGTTATAACAGTAATGATAGCCGTGGGTATCAAACGGGTGCTGTATCGCTCCTTCACACATTAGCACTGAACTGTTCATTTCAATCCTATCTCGGTTAATATTAAACCCTAATCTTATCTCGGTGAAATAATAAATGCGAATTGTGATGCTGATATTTTTAGCGTTTGTTTTAAGTACTTCAAATTATAATACTTTGAACACCACCATTTAGTTCGCCAAAATACCATTTTCAAACACCGATAATTTTACTTATAACTCTTCACCAAAAACATTCTCTTGACAAACTCCAGAGGAGGTTATAGTTGTAGGAAATGCTTCAACAATTTTATAGCAGCATAGTTGTTTTGATTTCACTTCTGGGGTAACACTTATGCTGCTAGAACTGATGCCGGGGACAAGCAGTACACAAAGCGATTAATGAACGTACAGATACGTCAAACGTCAAGCGACAATATTCAAACAAACAAACAAAATCCAATATGCCACTCGCGCACAATTGAACATAAAATATTTATATAAATTGTTTTTCGGAAATCATTCCAACGATTTATATATTTAAGTGTAGTGATTTCGCATATTCCACTGCATTGTACCCATTATTGCCACAATATAGATGTAGATAGCAACTAATTTGTGGTGTGCTATACATTTTAGATCTTTCTATAAATGTAATTTTCAATAATTTAATATTGCTCTATAGATATTCATATAAGCATGATTTTTTTCTTTCTTCATTTAACTAGTTAATACAGCTGTTTTATTGCAGCTTCAGAAGGAATAATAATGTTTTTTCTATACATCCTTGTTGTACTAACAATAAATTGTCGTCTAAATTGTCCTTTTTGTTTTTATACGTTAATTTCGTTTTCTGAGTAGACGCCTAGAGTTGCTTCACGAGGAATGTTGTTTTTCACGAAATGTGTTTATACGTTTTTATGTTAAAAACACTAAGCGCATCAGTCGACAAATTCCCAACTACCGTGAAAATTACTTACAAAATCAATAAGGCAAAATACTGAACTTATAAACCTGAATCCCAGCTATATGATATAATACTAAGCACTTCGGTCGACGAATTCCAACTACTTTGAAAATTGAAATTTATTGATCGTTGAAAAAAGAAACAAAGAACAATAGCAACAGGGTTAACCCGTTTTTTCCCACTGTTCGTTTTTACGAACATAAAAATTTCGGCGCGCCAGACATGCATGAGTATACTTAATCTGATTTCTCTATGTCAAATTTATATAGCACTTGCTAGTTAATTATTGCGTGCAAAAATATAGTGTAAATTCTTGCCATATATTTTCTGACCTATAGCTGAAGTTCGCTATAATGACATATGCCGAGCGACGTGTTCCCAGCTTGGTGTAAAAAGCTTTGTATTTAGGTTCTTTTATATTATAAGTTCTGTGCTGCACAAAAAGGCCTAAATGATAATGTTAGTACTAAATTTGTATTCGTTAATACCATTTATCCGTGAGACGAGGTGTTTTGTTCCCAGTGTTCGTGAAAACGAACACTGGGCTTGAAAGGGTGCATAGCCAGCACAAAAAGTTTGCGTAAGTTACGCTATTCAAATTCCTATTTTCGGGCATTACGCACCATGCGCCATGTTTTGTGCTATTATGTGCGTCAAAATCAGCCGAAAATCACTGCTTGCTGTATTTGGATAGCAGGGACGAGGATAAACCGGGCCAAGCTGACAAACTGAGCAGTCGCCTATTACGTGCGTGCGCAACTGGCATTGTTCAGAGTGTAGGGCATGCGTTGAAACCGAACGTCGACGAAATAAAACGATACTTACCTGTAGCGACAACAGAAAACTTTCGCAAGACGATAAATTTGCCAAATGTGGCTTCTTTTATTGCACACTGAACAAACGGTTTTAAATTTTTTTGAAATTCCCGAGAAGCTGTGCGTCGATGAAAGTATGGCTCTTGATTTTGGACGATATGGAACGAAACAGTTTGCTAAACCAACCAGGTTCGGATGCAAATTTTGGTGTCTTTGCGATCATACTTATTACTTGTTTCAATTCGAACTGTAGCAAGGATCTGGATTGTACAGTAGTGAATTAGGGTTGAGTGGTACCTTTGTCCTTGAGCTGTTGCCCGAATTGCCGGCCAATTCGTTCAATGTACATGAAGACAGATATTTTTTGTCATAAACGCTTGCTAATATGCTTATATACAAAGAGCTACACGGAGACTGTAATGACAGCCCGGTTAGAAGGCTGCGCAATTGTTCAAAAGTGGACGCTTGCAAAAAACCTCCGCTGGAGTCATATAAAAGGAATGTTTTTGGTATTGTGGTCACTGCCCGGATTGAAAACCATGCATTACACCTTATCTCATCCGCTGGCCCGAAGGAGCCAGTCCAAACAGTTTTCGACGGAGCTTAGGAACAGAGGAAGAAAGTACCGATTCCTATCCAGAATAATATTATAACAGTTTTATCGGAGGATTAGACTGCATAGACCCAAACATTGACAATTATCGTGTGGCTGTGCGAAGAAAGAAGTGTTTGTGGGCTGCTGGATACGTCTGGAGAAGTCTATTCACTGGAAACGTCTGTTCACAACACTTGGCAAATACACAGGCGGTCTGGTGACAAAACTATGGATCTACTGATATTTCTTGGTCGAATTGTTAACTTTTATTTGGTATTGACTGCATTCCGTGTGCTAAGCACGAGATGCGTATCGATATCCCGTTACGAAAGGAAGTGGTAAACGCTCCCTTATTCTAGCCGAAAGGGAAGGGCGTTGCGGCTTATACAAGAAAAATGCGCCATTGAAATGCGACCGATGTGACTTTCGGCTTCACAAAAATTGTTTTCCGTAATTTCGTAATAAATAACTGGTTATTAGGGTTTTTCAATCTATTTGAAGACCAATTTTATGGCATGCTCAGTATACCTGCTTATAGTATGGAGAATTTGGAATAGATTTTTACTTTGAAAATGTTGAAAGTTCACGTAGTCGTTGTTGCCCGGTGTTCGTTTTTACGAACATGTGATAATAAGAGTAAATAACCTAAAATCGAACAAAAACAAGAATTGTGTTGTTAGTTATACTCAATAGAGCCTGAAGAAATTAAATTTCTAAGTTTCGATAAGAAAACCAAAACTCAGGCAAAAACGGGTTAATCAAGAGGTCTTGACTACTAGCTATGAAATAAAATTGTCAATATATTAACCGAAACATGATATATTTAATTCATAAAAAACTTGAAACTCGTTTGAACCGTATTCCCCGCACCCATCAGCTGGGATATAGCCAAAAGTAGTTAAAGGCACAACAAGGGTACTATATATTCGCGGCGAAATAATGTAATGTGTTATCCTTCTATAAAGCTATGGGTTTGATACAAAAAATACGTATATCCTAGAATTTATACTAAATACCCAGTGGCAGTTGAGAGTTCCTGTAATTGTTTAGTCCTTATTCGACGCCTATTTTACCTTCATCCACGTCCTTAAAACGGTCAGATAAACTCAAACCGAAACCAAATCTTGCTTTGGTTTTAAATTTTACAGAGGAATTACTACTTTTTACGTATATTTCAACAGAATATACATTTAATAGCGCGACCGTTCTGTTATATAACGACCTAAAGTATTCATCTCAATGCAGCAACGTGTTCAAATAGCGAGTAAACATAAAATCGCCTGAAACCGTATGGTGGTAGTATCAGAAACATTTCAATATATGTTGCTACAAGTTTTACAACGCATTTGGAGTTCGTCGAGGTATATATATTATACAATACTAGCATTCACCAAATTGGTATTTCCCTGATTTAGAAAGAGGCCAACAACCCACTATTCTACTATCAGAACTGTGCGCGCTTAGCAATTAAATACCCGCTGAACAGATTTAATTTTTCTGCACCGCGTTTAATTGAAACGCAGCGAGCAGTTTCCTCAAATAGCGCACATTATTGTCACACAAATCCTGTTTTCTGTTTGTTGGTCTCATAAGTGTTTATCAGATTGAATGATTTGGGCCTACTTTTCATTCGACGCGTATAATGAAATGTAATTGGGCACATGGCTTTGTTTTCGGACTGGTCTAATGACTTCCTACCTAAATTCAGACGAGACATTTTGATTTTTGCCATGTTCTGTCATCTAACACTTTATGCAATAAGTTTTGTCAGATGAAAAATTGGAATGGAATTTTTCAAAATTTTGTCAAAATTTAATTCTTTCTTGTCGGAGGTAAAGACAGGATTATATTGCCATTTAATCCATTAAACACACAAGCTGCATTGTTTTATTCCTATATATTACATGCTATTAATCCTGCGGAACGCTTGTGGAGCTAAATTTGGAATATTCAATTTTTTTTGACAATTTTAAAATTTTGCCACTCTCTCAACATTGCTCGTAGCTTAGTAGTATGATAAAGGCCGGTCCTGCGTCAAATTATTAAGGACCTGTCAAATTTTTGGGGAAAATGATTTATGAACCGCCAAAAATGATTAATTAACTCTGCTCACGTGATGTCATGATTAATGACTTTGAGAAAGGTTACTGACAGCTGATTAATGACGCTCCTATAACAAATACATACCCACATATGTTATAATAAATACATATACATATATGCTTGGGTACCTATATCCACTGTTAAATAAATGCACATATAAACATTATATATACAAGCTATTCCTATGCTAGGTGACAGATATAATAACATAGACTACGATTTTGTTGAGGTTAATAGTAAGATTACGGTCCAGGTAAACTTTTAATCGGGACAGCACCATATCAGCCAATTCCAAAGCTGACAAAATGTATATACTTTAATGCACGAGGCCTTTGCAACAAGCTTTTAAATCTGGACGTTATGCTTGCATCGAGATCTCACTCAGTAATTGCAGTCTTTGCTAAATTACGTGGATGCGGAGTTGCAATGTTTGTCTATAAGTATCTGGAGTGTGCTCCGCTGCTAAATTTTCCCGAACAAGTTCGTGTTGTAGAAGGTATAGCAGTGGACATATTTCTATCCGTGAAAACTCGAGTCATGTACATATGCCGCCTACCCAACTGCATTTCCGAACTAAATTCTTTGCTGTAGTCATTCATATCTCATGCATGTAAAGTTTCATGGCTCCTCGTTGTAGTGCGAGATTTTAACGTCCCCGACATTGGGTGTAGAAATACATTACCTGTAGCAACCGAACACGAATTATTTTATAATATGGTTCTCGAATCTACTCTCACTCAGTCGGTAAATTTTCGTATACGCGGAACAAAGACACTTGATCTACTTCTTATGAACTTCCCGCGGCATGTCGTGCCGTTTAATATTGCGAGAATTTTATAAATTCAGATTATTTCTCTATTGATTTCATGGTAGCCACCGCCAAAAATCTAATCAAATTCTGCTCAAAGACAACTATCGACTTTAAAATGCAAACTTTAAAAGACTCAACGACTTTCTTCTTTCAACTGATTGGAACTCATTATTATGAATCAACCTTAAGATGTGTGCACCTAGTGCCGGATTCTGTCACAGAGCAAATTCCGGCTCGTGACAAAAAGGCACAGCCGCATCTGGCCCTTCATAAATAAAATAAATAGCTAAGCAATGCTAGTACGTTTGTACGAGCCGGAAGTGGCTATGTCTCAGGGTTTGATAACCCGGACGGACTACTGAAAAAATATTTTTTACATTCAGTTTAGCAAATTGTGTTACTGAGAAAATATTTCGCTCTGGGCCCAAAAAAGCCAAGATTAGCAGTAATTAACGCAAGACGCATAAATGCATGCAAAATATAAATACATAAATATCGCTATTTTCAAAATTTTTGTTTAAGCGCCTTTTACAAGCTAATATAGTAGCTATGTAAAACCCTCTCTTTTATGCATTAAAATTATGCTTTTGTAACTGAAAGGATGTGTTACGAATATATGACCATAATTATCACCAATTTACATTTGTTTCGCGATTTTCCATTGTCATATATTTCCGGCTTTTCGAGCGGATTCCGGCCCTTGTGACAATTTATCAGCCTAGCTAAATATATTTTTAGGGCCTGGCTCGGCCAAAAAAATGTCACGCTGGCTGATCGCGGCTAGCCAAGCATGGCTTTAGGACCGCTGCAGACTCTGACAAAATCCAGCCATGCTGCACACATCTTAAGGTAGATAATGCATTACACTTGTCATGAATGTAAATGATGAATGTTTGATATTTGATAATATAATGTTATAAGTATGTGATCTATATGTACCCAAACGATTCATACCGCACTGGAAAAATAAAACTTGCCCGAATTATATCAAAAACTCCGCCGTAGTAAATTAGTGCTGTAGTCTGTAGATAAATAGGTAAACAATAAGGAGACATGTCAGAGTACAGAAGAGCTGCCAAAAATAACAGCCAAACCGTTAAGAAACTAAGAGTAAGGGAAGGTACAAATATCTTTAATTCTGGAAGCCAAATGCTCTGTCCAGTAACGTAAAAACGCGTAGCTCAACAGCGACTGGCATAAGTGCACTAAAATTGCCAAGTGGAGAAATTGCTACGGACGATCCAATTAGATCGGAAATCTTAACTAACGCCTTTCAAGGCATCTATTCAATTTTCGACAACACTTTTCCAACGTTTACAAATAACGTCGCTCATCAGTTGATGTGGATGTCGTTTACACCTTATGATGTTCATTTATGTGTAACAGAGTTAAATCCTACAAATAACCATGCACCAGATACCTTCAGGCAGTTCTTTTTGCGCAAAGTGAAAGACGCAATTAGTATTCCACTCGCAAATCTGCAAAGATATACACATGATCCAATATATATTTGTATTTGTATTTTTCGAGCAGTCTCCTTCGTCACTGGTTGCGTATCCCATATGTGGCGACACGCTGATGTGATCGGAATATATAAAAAATTAGACCCCACGGACCCTTTAAATTACCGTCCGGTGTAGTTGCTCTCAAACTGCTGCAAAATCCTGGAACGGATCATTAATAAGTGCTTGCTAAATCATGTCAAAACATCAAATATTTTATCTCAAAATCAACATGGGTTTATCGCAAAACGGTTCACTAGCACTCAATTAATCGAGAGTGTCTGGAACTGGGCAAACGATATAGACAAAATCTATTAGTAGACGTAGCTTATAGCAATTTTGCGAAGGCGTTCGACACTGTTTCCCACACGAAACTTGTGTATAAGCTCTCGAGTCTCGGAATATCTCGTAAATGTCTAGCTTGGTTAAATACCATTTTCTCAAGCAGGAAGTTTCGGATTGAAATAACAACAGCTATTTCAACAACAAATTTGTTCTATCTGGTGTTCCTCAAGGCAGTGTACTTGGACCAACATTATTCACGTTATATATTAATGAATTGATTATGCTAAAATATGCTCTAACGTTAAAATAAAGTTGTTTGCCAATGATGTTAAATTATACATAACGATCCCAGAAGAAAATAGTCAAATTGCTAATACAAAATACTCTAAACTGAACTTTGGGGTAGTCTGAAAAATGACAACTTACGATCTCGGTTTCAAAATGTCAAATTTTGCACAAAGGGCGTAAAAACCCTGTCAGGAAATACTGTACCACAAAACGAAATCCGTCGCGATCTCGGAGTATCCATCACTAAAGATTTAAAATTCAAGCATAATGGCAGAGATATTGTGAGCAAAGCATACCGAATATCTAATATACTTTTCCCCTGTTTCTTAACTTTTGATACGATTCAATTTTAAAACTATCACCTATTACCCAAACGCGAACACGTGGCCACAATGGCAGAATATATAAACCTACGTTCAGAACCAAAGTACTACACCATATATTTCCAATGCCGGTAATATAATATTGGAATGCCTTACCATCAACAATTGACGGAATACCTTTAGTTACGGCTTCAAGCTCAAAAGTGTTTAAAATACTACTAAGTAAAGTAGATTTTGCAAATAATTTAAAATACGATAGAAAATTATAGTTGATCAATGGTGGTACTGTCTCACATCAGGTTATTTATGTTTGTCCTAATAAATACTGAATTATAAATATATATTACGATCTGGCCAATAAAATCAAAAGGTAGGAAATTTTTTTCAGTACTACTCAATCAGGTTGATATAAGATCTTTTAAATTACTACAGATATACAGGCAGATGTAAAAGGCGAGGTTTTACCCCCTTTCTGCCCTTATGTTATTCGTTTCCTTATGTGAATTGTATACCTTATTATAAACATGTGTGGCAATGTTTTGCGAACGCTAGTAAGCATGTTGTGCGGACGACGCATAATGAATTCTCATTCTCGATTCGTATGAACGCGCTTTAGAAACAGAACACTGCAGTAAATGTAAAGTCTCGTATGAACCATAGGAACTGAATAAATTTGTATTTTTGTATGCTACAAGTACATACACGTATAAGCGTACATGCTGTGAGGGCAAAGGCTTTTGTGTTGGAAGAACTCCCTCTCACAATCGCGTTACTTACGGCAAACCATGTGCGCTATTTCATATTGCCAAGCGACTAAATTCAAGCTGTTGCCGCATTCGATAAATTGAAAATCCTGATTTCCAAACTTCTGCATCACGCTAAGATGTGTTCATCAAATATTTCTATTGTTTTAGCTGCTGTGTGTTTCTATATTGTTTTATTTAATGACGGTGGGCGACTTTGTTCTGCCCTGGATTTCAATCATTTGGTCACAACTAACTTATTGGACTACCAAGGGTGCGGCATTTCTGAGCCTAGCTTCTCTCCACGGGTTCGTGTCGCAACTCAACTAGCAGCGCGTAGGGTCAGTTGGGTAAACCTTGAACTCGCTCCGGTACTGTCTTCCATCGCGCTGCTCTTGCAGTCGTTTTTTTGTTTGTCTGTGTCTTTCTGCCCGTTTGGCCTCTAAAATTAAGAAACTGAAAAATATGGGAAACTGCAAACGTGGGAAACGTGAAACCGGAGAAAATATCACATTTTGTTGTGCGTGTTACCTTTCGTTTCTATTCTATTTCTGCGCTGGGTGATTTTATTGAACGCGATCAGTGCAATTCCTGTTGTAATGCCTCGTGTTCAATTTCACTCTTTCTATATGCCTTTAAACGTGCAATACCAGACAGCTTTTTTGCGGTTTAGCACGGCATATGGGCTGAAAGTTTTACCTTCTTTCGCGGCTTGTTTATCTCTCGGCGGTAGTGTGGTACTTCAAAGTTATCCACCGGCATCGTTATCTGTGGCATCGGTGTGTTACTTTTACAATTTTTGGTGCATTATGTGCGCGGTCCCAAACTAAATTGCACTGTGTAAATATTTTGTTCGTAATTTTAATTTCCGTTGCAATCGTTGTACAGTATTGCAATTAAAACCTGCTTCAGCTTAGATTATATTTGACCGTGTGAACGGGTGATTTTTACTGTTAATTTATCTGCTTTGACTTCATCAGCACTCATCTGGTCGGCACATTGATCTCGCTAGCCGTCGTTCGGATTCAAAATTAAGAAATAACCCTTGGTGAAGGTCAGAGAGAAACGAGCTGTTAAGTAATATTAGCAATTTTGTAGACCGGCATCACGGTATACTAATGTCATATAATCTGCAGTGTTTTTAATATTGTCAACTTTCGAAGGAGTTTTATTTGTTTTATCTTGATGGTGTTTGTTGGCAGTGCCTGGCACTGTCGTATTGTATATGGCGTCCAGGTAATCCTTTTCGTTTATAGAGCGACCTACTGGAATTCGACTTCAAGCAGGCAGTGCTATTATTGGTCAAGTATTTATTTTTGTCAACCAAACTAGACTTTCTGCAAAAAGGGATTATCTAGTGTTATTTATAAAAAAATACAAGATTTTAATTACATTCCAAGGCTGATTTATTGCCTTGATTTCTGCGGTATTTTCGGCTCAATCTCGTCGATATTTTCAGCAAATAAACGTCGCTTGCCAGATGAGATAAAACAACCTCATTCAGATAAAACTTTTTCGGCTTCAGCCGGTTCAAAGTTTCTCTCATCTAGGTTTGTTTATCTTTGTTTGAAGACTCTGTTTTTACTCATTTTATAATCCATAACCTTACAGTAGAGTGGAAAGCAACTTTGATACTTTTGCCGCTAAGTGCACTCATTTCTTGGTCGCTTTTTGGAGTGAACTTTTTGAAGTAACTATGGTGTGACCTGGAGTATCGGCGTTTGTAATTGGCTGGAGAAACTAACTCACTTTGGTTGTGGCTCTGGAGTATAAAACGTAGAGTTCACTGAACTTGCGGAGCTCAGTTTGGTCTCACGGTCAGTTTTTCTTGCGGTACGATTTTACTTAATTTTATCGTTAAAGTTAAAGTCTTTGATAAGTGAGGCTTGCTGAGGTTGTGAGTGGTTGTGGTGTTTCAACGTTGAATTGCCCGACTTTCAATTTATCTGTCACACACTATTTCTCCTTCAAAATCAAGTCCGCAACCCACTGTAGCTGCAGTAGGCATTGCGATTTAGGCTGAAAATTTGTGATTTAAACATTTAGGGTAACATTTTTCTAGCATATTTTAATCAAAATCAAGTCCGCAGCCCACTGTAGCTGCAGTAAGCATTGCGATTTAGGCTGAAAATTTGTGATTTAAACATTTAGGGTAACATTTTTCTAGCATGTTTCAATCAAAATCAAGTCCGCAGCCCACTGTAGCTGCAGTAAGCATTGCGATTTAGGCTGAAAATTTGTGATTTAAACATTTAGGGTAACATTTTTCTAGCATGTTTCAATCAAAATCAAGTCCGCAGCCCACTGTAGCTGCAGTAAGCATTGCGATTTAGGCTGAAAATTTGTGATTTAAACATTTAGGGTAACATTTTTCTAGCATATTTTAATCAAAATCAAGTCCGCAGCCCACTGTAGCTGCAGTAAGCATTGCGATTTAGGCTGAAAATTTGTGATTTAAACATTTAGGGTAACATTTTTCTAGCATATTTTAATCAAAATCAAGTCCGCAGCCCACTGTAGCTGCAGAAGGCATTGCGATTTACGCTGAAAATTTGTGATTTAAACTTTTAGCGTAACATTTTTCTAGCATGTTTCAATCAAAATCAAGTCCGCAGCCCACTGCAGCTGCAGTAAGCATTGCGATTTAGGCTGAAAATTTGTGATTTAAACATTTAGGGTAACAGGTTTTCTAGCATGTTTTAATGGCGTCCGTACTGAATTCACGGCCTCCCCCATGCGTGGCTGAGGATGTATTGAATGTTTCTCCTTTTTCGGTATTTGATTCACTTTAACCGCTTGTGCTTAATTTATTTTTGCGTTGGACACTTTCTCGCCTTGCAGCCTATCGGGCTTGCATCGATGTCTCAAGTAGTTTTTACTGACCATTTACTTTCGCATAGTTTTTCATCATTGATTAGTCTTTATCCAAAATTTTTTGGCGATTCCCAAACGAATAACTTTTGGGCTTCTGGCGTTCGTGTTTAACCCCGGCCCTCGCAAGAAGTCCGCGGACCTGTTGTATAACCGAGAAATATTCGAACGCTCTTGAGCCGCGTTTTGTTGATACGGTGGATGACTCTGCCGAAAGGGTATCATCTTCGAGCATTGTTATCTTGACGCGTCAGAACATGACACGGGTGTGTCTTGACGGCATTAGAAGATTATGTCATTTGTTGATATCAGGCTTGTATCGAGCAATGCAAAATGAATTAATCAGGTTCTCCGTGTTACTCCAAAGAATTACTCGTTGGGTTTCGAGCATCCTTTTTAATGTCAAAATGCTTGCATACAGCTTAACGTCCAGACGGAACAAGGTACCGTCATAAAGTGCGCGTTATAAAGATACCAGGTAACAAACGTTTATTCAGTTCGGCGTAAAATATTGCAACTTCCAATTTTGTATCATACAATAACATCTTACATTATTCGTAACTTATTTCATGTACCGTATGTGAATAAAACATTTTATGCATTTGTTTTTGGATGTGAGTCTTATGGATTTGATCACTAACGGCTTCATGTAGCTTGGCTGATTTTTTAATACCAATCGCCTAGTGTAGTGTCAATTGCGTAATCGGTCATCTTGTTAAACCTCATTGTTACTTTGGTCATGTGCTAATACTTTCGGTGCTGCTCAGCTCGCTCATGCTTCAGTGAATAATCGTGATTATTGTCGCTTGCGTCCCTTCGGTCTGGCTAAGTTAGGGCCTAAGCTACTTTGCCCATGCCAACAGTGTTATTCTCAGTGCTTTGTAGTTTTGGTTCATAGCGTGATAGCTGCTCGGCTTATAGGCACATACTTCATGCAAGAGTAAACTTATGCAGCGTTTACGTTATAAAGGACCCCCCATGTGAAGGTTTTGTGCACCCTGAGTGTCTCTTCCACCATGAATTATATGGTGTCTTGGACACCATGGTGTTTCTGATGGTATTTTCAGATAGTATACATAGGCAGTGTACCGTCGGTAATAGCATGATGTAGACTACACCGTAAATTTTATACGGTGTTAGCTACACCATGCTGTTACCAGCAATAATAATGGGTTTGTGTATGGTGTCCTTGACACCGTCAGTAAAAAATGATAGGTAGATTAAGACACTATAGCTACGTTAATGGTGTCTCATACACCATCTTTTGCATTACATAGTGTGGGCATATACCGTATACGACTGGATGGTGTGGTCTAGACCATACGGGGACAAAACTTTCACATGGGGGTCGTTTATAACGTAAACGCCGCTTTAAGATGTGCCCCCAACCATCGTCTTTTGACACCAAGTATAAAACGTTGTTAGAGAACAAAAGTCGGACTTCAATATTGGTATCCGATTTCGATATTGTTTTGTTCCGTAACGCCATCAGCGAATGCAATTCGGCTTCTGTACTTTAACACAAATGTATTAACAAACATTTTCAATTTATAATGCATGAAATATGAGACGAACTAATTTCTGTCCTTTAATGCAAACGTGAAATTTGTGTTCACTGAACAACTGAATGGCAATTGCTTTTGACAAAAGAGGATGGTATGGGGCACAGCTTAAGTTTACTCATGCATCACTCTAACAGGCTGCTACTTCGCAAAGCTCAGCCTCTTGCCTAAATCAATTCCATAATTCGATGCGTCGATACCTTGCTTAGCGATTCGGCTTAATTGACGTGAGGTCGAGATCACTCTTTCTGGTTCGGCTTTCAGCAACAATCAATTTACCAGTAAATAAAACATCTCAGAGAAACGGATTAATTCAAAAGTAACATCGCGAAAGCAATTTCACTAAGGTACACATTACCTACCAAACCAGTAATCTTACCAAAATAAATATCTGACCAAAGCACAAGCCAGCGATATTATTGTGACTCCATGTCTATCTACACTATTGTAACGAGCCTCTTCGTTTTGGTTTATACATTGCAATTTGTTCAAAAATGTTTTCCCTTTACACGTAATTCTCTCATTCTTCTGGTGTAGTAGACTTAATATCAATCATCTAGGAGCTAAAACGTTTCCCACTGGTTGTCATTTCAAAATCGGTAGATGAAAAGTTTGGTTTATCAGTAATCGATTTTAAAGTAAACGACCCGTTGTAGCGATCAATGATTTTGAACGCGGGTTTGGAAATAAAAATAAATAGTGAGCATTTCTAGAAATTTCAGGTATATATTTTCCAGTGGGGTAAAAATTTGTACTAGAGATGTACAGCTAACCTCGGCATGTCGCATCCTAAACATATTCCCTAAGATTTTATCGTTTGAGTGTTCCATTAAGTATCCTGCTTTTGCTGTTATTACACTACTTGTTGCATTGAATAACCATATTTTTGGCATGCTGCCAAAATTTGTTTACCCCGAGAAGCATGTGGGACTGTTCAAGTTATAATAGAAATGTTCCAGCTTCATTATTACTAAAATGCATTTATCTTTTCGTATTTATTTGGTAACAAGTTACAATTTTAGCTTTATAAATATG
Source organism: Trileptium ribeirensis (assembly GCA_030248225.1). NCBI lineage: Eukaryota > Metazoa > Nematoda > Enoplea > Enoplida > Thoracostomopsidae > Trileptium > Trileptium ribeirensis. The sequence continues at coordinate 102,816 of JASANE010017652.1, forward strand.
ATACACAATCAACACGTTTCGTGTAAGGTTACCACGCGGCATTACAACGCCAATAATATCATTAAACTGTTTTTCCAATATATACTCATTTTCACAAACGTTTCGTAAAATCAAATTCAGTTATGCATTTTTGAATCAGCCATGGTATTGATTGTTCAGTCGCACAAATCAAGATGTATTACGGTTTTCAAACGCCTGATGTTCTGTTAGCCCGCGATAGAAATAAGGTCAGCATTTGTGATGTCGACTCTAAAGATACGTTTTTCAAACATGCGTTGCAAGTTGAAAATGGCTAATTTTGCGACAAAGGAATATTCCAGTGTGCAATTGGTTAAATAAAGTCCTCGACCCGTTTGAATTATCCGTTTGAATCGGCATCAGAATATTCTTATCCGGTATTACAAACATTTGAAATAAATGTTCAGATATCGCAAACAGATAGAAGACTTTTTAACGTATTAACAGCTTGATTGATTGAGTCAGGTGAATTATAATTTCAAATTGTATAGTATTTTTGCTCGATTTGTCTAATGTACGTTGTATCCAGGTGACGGAAATCAAGATTCAACTATTGGTTTTGTCCAATCTTCAAAACATAGACGTCCGTTTAACCTTATTTTTTCAACGCAAACAATCTTTTAATGTTTATTCACAAGGAATTTGACTTCTATTGTACTGTTGTCACATTTATCGGGAAAATCTTTTTACCACAAAACTTCTAGTTCCTGGTCTGGTTCCACGTCGATAAATTCGGCAAAGGACACTTATTTAGTCATATTAACTTTTAAAGTATATATCTTTATGATGTATTTAGTGCATGTTTTTTTACATTTTATTACATATACATATACAATTCAAAACAGTAAAAAATATATAATTATCAATAAGAACAATCCATAATATTGCAATGTGCATATGGAACAGAAGTCACCCCATCTAGTGAAATGTATCGTTTATCATCATAAGCAATCAGACTAATCTTGTTCTGCTCAACTTTATATGACGTTTATTACTAGAATTTATTTCATTAAATGTCTCATCACCTTTGTATTTCTGAGCGTTTGAATATTGTCTTCCACATATATTGCTGTCTTGACATTTTGCTTCTTTACACCTTTAAGTCTCTTCTTTCCAACACCACAACAGTTTATGGAATCTATTTCTTGATCTCAGTCGGTAAAATTCCTCAACGGGAATACTTCATCCGTCATTCTGTCAAAGGTTTTTGCTGAAATAGAGTAAGTGATCGGTTGAGTGATTAGCTGTATTAAACAAATCTAGGTTTACCTTCCTGTCACTGTATACCTCTTCTGCATGTATGTCGTTGCATAGACTGTCGGTGACAATTTTTAAGTTTGAAGTCGTTAAAAGAATAAACATTCTTCATTGTTTTGCTATAGACTGCGTAATTTAGTAGTTTAAACAAATCCTTCTCAAAGTCACTCCTTAGTCACTTAGGTGTTTCAGTATTGAATATAACATTCGGTTTCATTCAATCACGTTGATTGAATTGGTTTGCCCTATATATTTTAGGTGCCTTTATACCCTGTTTGGTATACGGGTTCACATTTCTATCACGCACAATACATTTAACGTTATTATTGAAGTTTGGAACCGGCTTTAATGTTCTTCATTCGAAAACATTCCTTACACTGTTGAAAATAAGGAGTCTAGATTTATAGTCTTCAATTTTGATAGACTCGGAAGCAAGTGGGTAATCAGCGTGTAATGTACGTAAGTGGACTGGGTATTCCAGACCTACTTTTATGTCATATCCTACCACTCCATCGGTTTCCCAACCTGTCTTAAATATGCTATTCTCCACAAGCCACTTAAAGTCATCAACACTTAACTTCTGAGCCATCATCCAACCATACAATTTACTAGCCTCCTAGTACGTTATATAGTTGCACTCCCGACTTTGGTCCAAAATTTTGAAGAAGCTTCTTCGTGTTGGCCTTGGCGTACCGGTATGATAACTTTGAGATACCTCCTCGCATGCCATGTTTAACAAACATGTACATATTGTAGTCTTTCAACAGTTCCAGCCAAACATGTGTCAACTTCAAGCAAGCATCCTATCCAAAACTAGGAAGCGATACATAATATACTGGATCTAGCGTATACTTATCAATAGTAAAATTTCTAACATTTCAACTACATCAGATCAAAAACATTAAATAATAAAACATTAGCCGTCGTATAGAGATCATGGTATTTTCCAATGCTCTCTAAATTCAGTTCATTCCAAACTTTTTCCGCATGTTTATAATCATCTAGAGTTATACTTTGTTCATTTAGTTTATTTGCAGTAACTACATTTCATCAAAACGCTCCCAAGAGTTCATATAATTGTAGTGACAAATAGCCTTTCTAAGCAGTAGTTCTATATTGTTACTTAATTCATTTGCTATTGTAAGGTATTGTTCATCATTTTTCAAGTTATCAAGCAAGGTAAGAAGCAGAAATTGTAGAGTGTCTTTAAATTGGAGAGACCGAGAATATTTGGTCGATTTATGGTTATGTCACTACCGTTTCACTCTCAAAGTTGATTGAGAGGCGGTTCATTTTCATCGAATTGTAAATATGGTTTTATATTGAGCTGCATTGAGCCGTGTATCGCAAAGAGATGAGCAGGGTATGTTGTCGTTCGTTCTTACACTATCTCATGTTTGAGTTTGATACTGAATGAGCGATAATACTCAGCACCTTTTGGTATACAATCGAGATCCATCTTGAGTTAATTGGTTATCCCATTTGCATTTGCGTAAATTGTGGAAAAGGATGTTGACGAGGCAGTTGATTTTGTAGCTAATGTTGCATTCACTGTGGACAGGACATCGGGATCGAAAACTTAGATGACATTGGTCTCTGACGCGATCGCATCAGAGAGCCTATCCAAACATGAAGCAGTCTTTTGTGTAGTGGTGTTGGAACCATTCATCCTTGTCATATCCAGACAAATTGGTTCAGTGACGCGCTCTTAATATTTATTTCGCAATTTGATAACATGGAGTAAAAAGTTTTTGACACAGTTATTGTCTCGATATACGATCAATTTGCTCATTACTCTAGTATCTTCATCACAGCAATGAAAAATGTCAAACTATATCTGACACTGCTAATAAGCCTCGGTGTATGATGTTGATCCAGATGATTGACAATAGTCGCTGGGAAGAACCAGTGTTTCGTAATCACCGCAGATTGTACATACGGCCCGTGACATTTTAACCTGTATTTCGAAATTGTAGCATATCGTTTTTCGGAAAGATTATTTTAGTATATTCATGTTTGTTGCAAATCCAGTTCCTGCGTGTCGATCCAGTTTTGCATGAGAATATAGACGAAGAAGACACCGTTGACAAAAATAGAGCTTGTGTTATGTTGCTTTTTGATGGTGGAGTAATCGATTTAATCCTTTATCTAACAATAATGTCATTTATAAACATGTAGATTGCTAACTTGCTGGCGTAATCGATGATATATACGAAGAAGAAGACATTTACCGTTTTTGCAAAATATAACGCTGAAACTTGTATTGTTTAGTTTTTCGAATTTGTTGATGTCGCTGAGTTGAACTGGAAAATTGATACCGTCAAAGTTAAGATTATTTTCAAATTGTTCATGATATGTTTGACGGTAATTTAGATTTCAAGATATCAAGATATAACACCGATAGAATTGACCACATAAAACATCTGTTGCCAGTATTTTGAACGTTGACGACAGCCTTTCTAGCCTGAATAGTTTTCGGTAGAGATCCTCCATGGGATTCCGAAGGCACTCCCACTCTCAAAGTAACCAGGTACCCCCTTGGATTTCGGACCTCGAACATGTACGGTATAAAAACCTATGTGTTGCCACGAATCTATCATTTAACGATTATGCTGTGGGTATAGCTGGCACAGGGCACGCCGTACAGTGCAAATAGGTGAAAACATAGGCAAGACGCATTTCAAAATAATTAAAACTGCCGTGACGTACGATTTCCCGGAATGCAAAATGAAAAAAATATATAGCAAACGACAGCATCGACGATTATTATTTGTTTTTAAGGGGCTGCTTATTATAATCAGAACTCAGAAGACGGTAATAAATCATTGCGTATTAAAAATGATAATATAATAGTCGCTGATATATTTAAAACTCATTACGAAAGTCGCCGATTACATATTTTAGTAGTCCCACTCCGTTTTCATTTCTGACTTATTTTTGTGCTCCAAATGTGTGTTTTGACACTTTCCTATCTCAAATCTGTTTTCCGTAGTGTTTTCAAAGTAATATGTATGACAGTAGATGGGCGATGATTTGGATTAGCACCTAACTTGAGGCATTGCTGTAGTTCGCTGAGATATTTTACGTTATGCTTTCAGCTCTCGATATACCTTATCCATAATTTTGTTACCATTCGCCTCAACTCATCCTTGCAGTTCAGAAAATGACGAGGAATTGTAAAGTTATTAATCAGTTTAACGGTGTCAGATTTTACACTGTATTTTCAAAATTAACAATTTTCGGACTGGCGACAAAGCTTAAAATATCCAAAACGTTTTGTAATCATTTCTTTATATGCCTATTTCACTGTCAATGACGATAGAAAACTGTCGTTTTCGCTACATCAAATTATGTGCAAAAGTCCATATGTAGTTTTATCGGTGCTCTCAAGACTAGAACCCAGCAAACATTTCAAGGAGGACACAATAAAACTTTGAAATATAAGTGTCGACAGGTGGTTAGGGGTTAACCCACTCCTAAAGACCGGATGCCCAAACAACATTTATCCTTCCACCATTAAGGGTCGCACCACCACCCTCAACTTTCTCAGCGCCGCGGAAAGTGCGTGGAAAATTTTAGCGAAAATTGGCAAAACTGAAGTAAAATGTGGCAAAAATCGGGTAAAATTGTTTGAAAAATGCAAAACAGGAAAGAATTATCAAAAATTGATGAAAAAATTTGTTGACCCAAGAGACCCTCTGCACCCCAAGCCGACGGACATTCGATACATATGCTTTGAAATATAAATCAGAATGCAATATTCTTTCAGCACTCATTGCAGCATATATGACGGCTACGTTACACCCAATGTAACAATTAGAATATTGAGGTGTCCGTCTATCTCGATGATAATAGTGATAATCTAAGTCCCCAAATTTCTCGAAAATATAAAAAAATCAAAAACAATTCCAATGCTAGTTTAGGATTATAGTTGAATTTAGCACAATTTCTGTTTCAACATCTACAAGCTCTAGAACTAGCACTGGCGGCGTTACTGATTTACATTATTATATTATGTGTATTCAACGACGCGAATACTCAGAAATACTAAGCGCCGCGGCTGACGAATTTGCTTTGAAATTGAGGTTTTTAAAGCATTAAAAACAAGGCAAAAGGCTGATTTCGAACACTGAATCCTAGCTATGCTATAAATAAATTATATAGCGTAGGTATATACCGTATACCACTGGATGGTGTGGTCAAGACCACTGGGGGACAAATATTGTCGTCGTTTAAAGGCAAACACGGCGTTGGGTTTGTCTACCTAACATGATCATTTTGTACTGTGTACAAAGAGATTGGTTAGAAGAATAAAAGATTTATCGAGTTATGGCATGGGCTGTTCAAATGCTGATTTAATCAGCCATGGGTATTAGAATAGCGCCCACGTCCCACATATTATTTCTGAAACCCTCGTTGGAATAAGAGACCCCGCATTTTTTGAGATTGAGCAACTCAGAATTGAAAATGTTCCAACGCTGCTGTAGGCAATCATCTTTACTAAAATGGATCTGCAACATTGATTTATTAAGACCGACATGATCGTTTAATGGCACTACATGCCTAATAATAACAAGATATGTAAAACAGGTTCAAACCCAACTGTTCCAACGAAGCATCTAGTCAAACGTGCGGAAGACATTTGACTGTTGCCGCTGCATTATATTAGGTTGTTATGACATGTTAGTCGATATTTCAGGTGGCGTTATGACAGTCGATTTATAGTTTAGTTAAACGTGCTTATTCAATGTTCATTTCAGCTATGATATATATATACATTTTATTAGCTTAATAGCTTTCGAATCAGTATAATTTTCAAAGAAAACGTCGAACAATAATATCAACGCAATAATTATCAAACATACTCAAGCAGCTCAATCTTGATCGATCTAAACTGCGTTTGAACCGAACTAAATTAGATTTATATAATTTTACGAAAATCGGCAAATTTAACTCAATATTAAATACACATAGAACGACAATTCAGTGGATTCGCGAATGATTTCAAATGTACAACACATGAACAGCAGCTACATCCTGTAAAATTGGTTATCAGCCTACCGTGTACCAATAACCTTCATAGATATTATACGTTTGTACCATATACTTAGTCCATACGTGAATTATATACGATGTATCATGGGATTATTTATGCGCTTTTAAATTTTATTTTAACAACTCATAAGTTAAAAACTTTATTGTAATTATTTTAATATTATTCTTATAAATTTTCGACGTTATTTACTTCATCTCTGGTTTTAGTTTTATTTTTTAATCATCTACGGTCTACGGGTTTTCCTTAACGACTCTTTGGTCAACGAAACAAGCTGTGTTCCGATTCTTGAAGCAAGGCAGACGCTGCTTTCACGATAATTCTCTGTGCGACATCGCTCATAATATCTGAGAAGAATAGTGTTAGCCACAGCCACGCTTTTTTATATTTAATGAAATACCGACACGAACAGAAGACAGTATTACGAATAAACTAATTACGCGATGCACAAAGTGCCTTACATTAAACGTAAGTTAAATACCTACTTTTAATTACTTGTTGATCCACATGTCATACGTGAGCAAGGTTTGTTAGGTTAGATAGTTTGAGGTTAGATAGTTAGATAGTTTGGTAGGTTAGATAGGAGGAGTGAGAGGGTAAGTCAACAAGATGAGTAAATTTTCGAAATTTTTAGCATTTTTGCCATTTTTTGGTGCTTACTTATCATTACCAAATTGTCCCCAAAATTTGCCAAATTACAAATTTCCGCTCGATGGGTGCCGCGTCTTCGAGGGGTTAATGTGACTTAGAGGGGTGACCCTTACCCCTTACCCCCTCACCCACTATGCGCCCTATATATGTTACATTCATCACGGACGTATTAGCATGTGATATAATTGGTGTTTTGAGATTTCTATATAGCTGTGTAACAGACACTCGTTGCTTAAGTTTATACACGACGCCTTTCAAGATAAGGTATAAAATTTATGACTGGGGTAGGCCAGGAGATGACCTAATATTCCAACGGCTCCACAGTTTCACCTCATAATTTCCCTTTTTTCTTAATTTTTTCTTAAAATTTTTTCTTATATTTCTTCATATATAATTATTAAAATATTCCGAGCGCAAAACGCAATCTTTTATGCGTTTTTAACTAAAAATAATTTTTATCAGATTTATCAGCACGAATATTACCTCAGTATGTGTGCACCGTTCAACTGGCAATCAACATTGATATTTACAGACAAGGAGGCGGTAAAAAGGATTTTTTGGGGTGGGGGAAGGGGGTTAGATCACAGCCGTTTCTCCGCCTAAAGTTATAGCACCTTTTTACAACTGTTAACCACAAAAATTTGAAGCCAGTTACGACGCATGTCGAATGCAACGATTCAGAGTTAAGGCTACACGAATGAATATATTTGCTGAACCAATGTCGGAGCGTCGGGGTATTATATTTAAAAGAATAAAGACACTAAATTGAATTATTATGCATATTATGCATTAGATTGTTGACTATCAAAGTACAGTTAAAGAATAACTTTCTCTTTTCAAACTTAAAATCATTCCTATATCGGCTATGTTTGAGAGCATAAATCTTAACAAATTTTGCCTTAGTTTACTAAGACATCAATAACAGGACAGCTAACTAGAATGATATAACTTTATAGAAATCTAATTTTTATCTTGAGGTACTATCTCCAGTTCTAAAAATGTTTGCGCTAGCATATATTTCTTATGAAGAGCTCATTATTAAAACCGTAACATCATACCTTCGGTTACCATGATCATACTCTTAGAATATAGTGCCATAACATCATGATGTTCTCTTTTCCGGCTGCCCCAGAAAAATGTAACGTACTGGGATTTTCGGAAAAGGCTATACACAACCCACTCCAAAATCTCTTATGAAGGTGTTGCAGCTACCAGGATGTCAACAACTAATAAGATGAAGACAACAAACAAAGCGGCTTTACGAATAATATTTTGATTTCATCTCAGTTGCTGTTGGTGTCCCTTGTGTGCAATCCTTCCATTACACAACCCACCAAAGTTTCTTGTTCAGGTGTTGCCGCTATCAGGATGTCAACAACCGATAACATGAAGACAAGAAATCAAAGCCGCTTTACGAATAATATTTTGATTTCATCTCCTTTGCTGTTAGTGTCCCCTTGTGTGCAATTCTTTAACTACAAAACCCACCAAAGTTTCTAGTTGAGGTGTTGCTGCTACCAGGATGTCAACAACCAATATGATGAAGCCAAGAATCAAAGCCGCTTTACGAATAATATTTTGATTTCATCGCAGTTGCTGTTGGTGTCCCCTTGCGTGCATTTCTTCCAATACAAAACCCACCAAAGTTTCTTATTGATGCGTTGCAGCTACCAGGATGTCAACAACCAATAAGATGAAGACAAGAATCAAAGCCGCTTTACGAATAACATTTTGATTTCATCTCAGTTGCTGTTGGTGTCCCCTTGTGTGCAGTCCTTCCATTACACAACCCACCAAAGTTTCTTGTTGATGCGTTGCAGCTACCAGGATGTCAACAACCAATAAGATGAAGACAAGAATCAAAGCCGCTTTACGAATAACATTTTGATTTCATCTCAGTTGCTGTTGGTGTCCCCTTGTATGCAATCCTTCCATTACGCAACCCACCAAAGTTTCTTGTTGAGGTGTTACAGCTACCAGGATGTCAACAACCGATAAGATGAAGACAAGAAATCAAAGCCGCTTTACGAATAATATTTTGATTTCATCGCAGTTGCTGTTGGTGTCCCCTTGCGTGCAATTCTTCCAATACAAAACCCACCAAAGTTTCTTGTTGAGGTGTTGCAACTACCGATAACATGAAGACAAGAATCAAAGCCGCTTTACGAATAACATTTTGATTTCATCTCAGTCGCTGTTGGTGTCCCCTTGTGTGCAATCCTTCCATTACACAACCCACCAAAGATTCTTGTTGAGGTGTTGCAGCTACCAGGATGTCAACAACCAATAAGATGAAGACAAGAATCGGAGCCGCTTTACGAATAATATTGTTGGTTTTATCTCAGTTGCTGTTGGCGTATTCCTAGCTGCAACCCTTCCAATCAACCTTGCGGGTAGCCTACAGAATAAAAGCTTTAGCAGGTACCTACAATCATTTTTTGTTAGTGGACCAACGAAACGTGTACGTCATATTGTAGCGCTATATATGGTTTATATAACATAGGGATGTGACCCATAGTTATATTGCTGAGTATAATTGTTAATAATCAGTTTTGATCACATATTTAAAAAATATCAGCCTTAAAACAAATAATACTATAACCATAGCCTATATTAGATGATTTTTCAGGGCATAAGAAGCAGTTCAGAAAATGTAATTAAGGTGATGTTTGCGAGGAACAAAAATTTCGATTTTTCGGTTACGTTTGTAATCCCCCTCGCTACCGTTCATCCAATTCGATAAAATGCGAAAAAAATTCGATTTTTGGGTTACGGTTGTAATCCCCCTCGCTACCGTTCATCCAATTCGATAAAATGCGAAAAAATTTCGATTTTTTTGGTTACGGTTGTAATCCCCCTCGCTACCGTTCATCCAATTCGATAAAATGCGAAAAAATTTCGATTTTTTGGTTACGTTTGTAATCCCCCTCGCTACCGTTCATCCAATTCGATAAAATGCGAAAAAATTTCGATTTTTCGGTTACCTTTGTAATCCCCCTCGCTACCGTTCATCCAATTCGATAAAATGCGAAAAAATTTCGATTTTTGGGTTACGGTTGTAATCCCCCTCGCTACCGTTCATCCAATTCGATAAAATGCGAAAAAATTTCGATTTTTTTGGTTACGGTTGTAATCCCCCTCGCTACCGTTCATCTAATTTGATAAAATGCGAAAAAATTTCGATTTTTTGGTGACGCTTGTAATCCCCCTCGCTACCGTTCATCTAATTCGATAAAATGCGACACAGTTATCGGGCGCATTGTCAAAAATCTCTTATTTTACGAATGCACTTAAAAGCGTTATCAATTTATCAAAAAATGTCAACTTTAAAACTAACCATATAATATATAACGTGTACGGATTTGTTTTTAATTAAGAATTATTTCAAACGTTCGAATTTTCAGTTCAAAATTTGAATTGAAAACTCGAACAATATTTGAACCAAATTCAATCTAACTTCGAACGCATTTTTTGCTTAAATTTAAAGTTTGAATTCTAGTAAAACTTTTGGAGAACAAATCTTTATCATAATAAGCATTGAAAATTTTTAAAAACACAATGGAACAAATAATGTGACAAATTACAGCAAAAACACTTTCAAATTTTGAAGCATCGATGTTTTCTAGGTTTTACTACTAAAACTTTTAGACGTTGGCTATATTCTACTCAAATTTGTTCTGATATTAGGCTCTAAATTTTGAGTTACCGTTTTCACATTCAACTTACCATAATTTCACCCAAGAAAACTCATTTGTGACCGTGTTCATCTCACAATAATATATTCGAATTGATAACTTAACAGGCCAATGTAATTTGAAGTGTAATGCATGATATGTCGTTCTCGATATACTAAGTCTAGGCTTTAGTCTTTGCCTAAGATGAAGTCCCTATATGAGCCATGTACTAAGGCTAAGCTTAAGTCGGGGAGCTGCCGCCCCAGAACACCCCGCTCTAAGCTGTTCTTTTTTCTAAAGTGATAACGCGCGGCACCTAAAGGTGACATGGGCAACTTAACATATATTATTATTAGAACAGACAGCGCAAAATTTGTTTAAATGCTTTAAGAACAAAAATGGTCCAAATTTTTTGTTTGCAAATTATTACTCCGAATGGTGGCTAATGAAGTGCGTAAACCCGTTCTAGTTTACGCAAGTTGCTTACAGCCAGCACCTTCCTCACTGAAAAACGGATTATATGTCTATTCACACTTATTTATGGAGCCGAATAAGCTTATGTGTCGATCGGGGCATAGGGGTGGTTGTCCCCTAAGGGTCCGGCCACCGCAAGCCACGTTTAGCCACTCCCATGAAGGCTCCGCACCCCGAAGGCCCGCGGCGAAAATTTTTTAGCAAAAATTGAAGTATTACCAATATTGGCATATATATTTTAAAAATCTGCGCAAAAATGTCGCGGGGGTGGTCTGCCCTCCTGCCATCTGAGGGCCTTTCCCCACAGATAACCGCTCCCACCCCGACGACCTCCCCCAGGCGACCTACTCCAACGACGCTCGTCGAGGTCTATACCCCTACCTCTAAGAATCTAACTCCGCCACCCGACTACCTCCTCCTGACGACTCCCACGACGACCTCCCTCCGACAACTTCCAGGCAATCGTTGTACTTCGTTGGTCTGGTGTAATTGCTTGCTGTAGCCGTGAAAGTCCATCTGCGTTGGCATTAG